>JACXGM010001739.1:5560-51853 GCA_016801145.1 Umbra pygmaea | reverse complement strand
GACCAGTCATTAACACAGATTAGCGGTATATACAGTATGTTCCCTACTAAGGACCAGTCATTAACACAGATTAGCGGTATATACAGTATGTTCCCTACTAACGACCAGTCATTAACACAGATTAGCGGTATATACAGTATGTTCCCTACTAACGACCAGTCATTAACACAGATTAGCGGTATATACAGTATGTTCCCTACTAACGACCAGTCATTAACACAGATTAGCGGTATATACAGTATGTTCCCTACTAAGGACCAGTCATTAGCACAGTCATGAAGATTAGCGGTATATACAGTATGTTCCCTACTAAGGACCAGTCATTAACACAGTCATGAAGATTAGCGGTATATACAGTATGTTCCCTACTAAGGACCAGTCATTAGCACAGTCATGAAGATTAGCGGTATATACAGTATGTTCCCTACTAAGGACCAGTCATTAACACAGTCATGAAGACCTTGTTAGCACAGTTGACTTGAGATAAACACTTCAGATAATTATTAGTATTTATTAATTGAAACGTGTCAATTTACTGTCACTGAAGTTTTAGTTTCCGTTAAATTGTCAGTTCCATAGCAACTTTAAATACGTAAATTCTTACACATTACTCATTATATTTTTCTAAGGAATTAACAGACAAATGAAATGAATTGTGCCTTTTTACTTGTTTATTCCTATTGTTATTTTGCTATTTGTCATGTCCCCCTAGAATTTTCTAAAGTTGTCCAAAATATACATATTCTTTGTATTTTCATGGAATAGTCAATACCAAATTAGGACTGGGAGGTCTCTGGATTTACACATGGTCAGAATGACCTGACCTGACCTGTCCAAGCATTGTACATACAGGTAGATGATGTAATCATCTTATTTATGTATGGGTTGTTGTGAATTGGCAATAATAACGCATCTTAATGAAACATGAATCAACTTATTGAAATGCTGCAAACAGTAGGCCAACATTTTTATCTTTCAAAATGGTATAGCCTAAGTATTCGGCTATAGTACACTTTCAATTTTTTTTGTGACATTTCAGCTAGCTAGATCCAATAAGCACAGTAGTACAGTAGCAGCCAAAATATGGGATTGAATGTCAGTTTGTTTTCTGCGTGCAGGGCCTGATTTCCTCTAGTGGGACCTGTGCTCACAGCCCAGCACCTCGATTGGCATTTAAACACCAGAATTTGCAGGTTTGCCATTGGCACCCCGTTCTCCTCACAGATGAGAGCAGTTTCACACTGAGCACATGTGACAGATGTTAAAGAGCCTGGAGATACCGTGGTGAATGCTATGCTACCTTGAAAATCATCCAGCATGACCGGTTTGGCTGTGGGTCAGTGATGGTCTGGGGAGGCATGTCTTTGGAGGGTCGCACAGACTTCCATGTGCTAGCCAACGGTACCCTGACTGGTTTGTATTGTCAAATATTTTCGGGAGTTGTCATGGGTTCGAGCCTGCCCATGGGTTCTGACCTTCCCCGGGCCTCATGCAAGAGGCAGCGCAAATTGGCATAGCGCTGACCGGGATTTGGGTTAGGTAAATAATGTGCATGGTCCGAATAAAGGCTTCTGTGTTAGGTGAACAGTGAAAAAAGAATCTCTGACGACATGTGGTTGGAGGAACCATGTGCGCGCCCCCGTCATCCCACAGATCTGTCCAGGGATTTGCGGAGCTGCCAACAAGGCAGAGTTGGTGGGAATTCAGAAGAGAGGAAAATTGAGTGGGGGACTCCAGGCTCCAACAGCGGACAACACATTTTATAGTATAAGGTGTATATACTTTGAGGAGACATCACAGCGCACATTTCGAAGGGCTGCAGACCACTCCCTTGGGTGATGTTTGAGTACCTTTCTTTTAAATGCTCCTATGTCAGGATTGCAATGGCAGTTTTTAAACACAAAACATCTTGCTCATGACAGATATCCTTTAAATATTTATATGGAGTGATTTGAGTTACTAAAATAAATATTTACATTCACAAATATTTTAATTAAGCTAACATTCCAGAGAGACTTTTAGTAGGTAGCGCCTATATGTTCATACTGGCCCCCCATTTGCTTAAGTAGCGGTTTGTAAAAAGATGGTAATTTTGCTACAAAAGCTTCTTTGTTAAAAAGCAGTCTTTGAGTCAGGTAGCATTTGGTTGTTTTCATTTTAATACGCATCCCTTGTGTGTCCCGCCACAGGCTTCACTACAGGTGTGTAACAGATTGTATAGAGTGCCCCGATTAACAACATCGGTTGGCTTTCATAGCCTTGGGGACTGAGCCTCACAACATAGATCCAGCACATTTGAATGAATGGCAGAAGCTCCCCCAGGAGCTTCTTCCCTTACCTTTTCAGACCTGTGACATTGGATCACATGATTTGAGCAGACATCCCAGATTCGAATACCTTCTAGAATTTTCTTTGCTTCAAGGTTCACATATTTAATTTACCTTGATCTGCTAGCCTGAATGGTAAACACATTCGATCTGGGGTAGTACCACAGTCTATATATAATAGATAAAAGAGCTATGAGCTATCTAATGCCTGTAATCATGCGCCGCCATGATGGCCTTGACTTCTTTGTAGAAGAAAAGTACTGACTCCTCTGTAGGCCTTACAATAACATTAAGCCACAGGCCTCAGTGTTTGAGATGACCTCATTCACCACTTTCATAACACTCTCAACTATGTTATAACATTCTAAACTGCTTTAACCTGTTTCATAAGCTGCACGAATAGAATTAGTCCTCAACAGGTTCCTGGACAAGCAAATGTTGAAGATTTCAGTGTTACATCAACCCAATTTAGCTACTGTTTCAGTGCCCCAGATAATGATGGTTCCTCCCCGATTTTCTCTGTGATATCGTCTGATTCACTTGGTCTTCCCAGAGAGGTAACCTCATTCATCATTACTCAATTCCTCGGTTTACCACCACAGGACAATAAGCCTGCAATATCTCTGTATGCTCTCAATGCTGTAAATCTATTTTACTATGCCTCGAAATCCTCTCCTTTTTCACTTTCACAATTGCAATAAACAACGAGTTTTTAAAGCCATTACCCGATCACTCATCCTGCTCCTCCTCTGCTCCTCAGGAGATGTAGAGTTAAACCAGGCCCAGTTTTCCCTACTGACACCCCACCCCATATTATCCTTCAATGACTTCTTCAACCATAAAAGCCTTGGTTTTATGCATGTGAACATCAGAAACCTATTTCCTAAAATCGATGAATTCACTGCTTTAGCACACTCTGCTAACTCTTACATCTTACCAGTTTCTGAAACATGGCTCAGACAATCCACCAAAAACTCATAACCATTCCCAACTATAACATATTCCATCAAGATAGAACCACTAAATGGGGGGTAGCTGTATTCTGTAAGGACAGCTTACAGAATTCTGTTATCCTATCCAAGTTTATCCAAACAGTTTGAGGTACTAGTTTTGGAAGTCCATCTCTCCAGAAATAAGTATTTTACTGTTACTGCCTGTTATAGACCCCCTTCAGCCCCCAGCTGTGCCTTAGACACCCTATGTGTATATAGCCCCCGACTTATCCTCTGAGTTTCTATTATTAGGTGATCTAAACTGGGACATGCTCAACATTCATGCCAATTTACAATCTAAATTTGATGCCCTTCACAAATTCTTAAAAAAACCCAACCAGGTACATCTTAAAAAACATAAACAAGGGAACCCTTATTGATATTATGTTATCTAACATGCCCTCAAAATATACCCCTGCTGACTTCAGCCAGGACCTTCATGATTACTGCCTCATTCCGTGCATCCGTAATGGGTCAGTAGTCAAACCACCTCCACTCATTACGGTTTAAATGCTCTCTGAAATACTTCAGTGACCAAAAAGCTAGCTAGGATGGTGACGTTATCCCAACAGTTGATGATGCTTGGTCATTCTTTAAAAATGCCTTCCTCTCAGTCCTGAACAATCATGAGAAACATTTGAACTAAAAGCAGATAAGAACCGGTACACACAGTCAGTCAGGAATGCCAAAACTTTCTTTTTTAAACAGAGATTTGTAGCCTGTAGTACCAATTTGAAAAGGTTCTGGGACACTGTGAAGACCATGGAGAATAAGTACACCTCCTCCCAGCTGCCTAATGCACTACGGCTAGGTCTATCACCACAGTCAAAACTGCTATAGTCGAAACTTTCAACAAGCATTTTGCTATGGCTGGCAATGCGTTCCTCTTGGCTACCCCCACCCCGGCCAATGGCCCCTCACCCCCTGCAGCATCACGCCTTAGCCCCCCTCATTTCTCCTTCATCCAAATTCAATTAGCGGATGTCCTAAAGATCTCCAAAAGCTTGACACTTACAAATCGGCTGGGCTAGATAACCGTACCCTAAACCTCTCCGCAGCATTCATTGCTACTCTCATTACTAGTCTGTTTAACCTCTCTCTCATATCCTTAGAGATCCCTAAAGATAGGAAAACAGCCGTGTTTATTCCTCTTTTCGAAGGGAGGGACACTCTCGACCCTAACTGCTTCAGACCCATGCAATGTCTCTCTAAAGTCGTCGAAAGTTAGATTACCCAACATTTCAAGTCCCACAGCACACTCTTACCAGGTTTCACCTAGAACCTGCCCTTGTTGGGTTGTGAATGTTCTTTATCAACATGCCATCTTGTGATTACCCTTATACCTGTTTCTCAAAACAAAAAGTACATGTGTACACTGTAAAGTTGTCTGTTTTGGAAAGCGATCTGTGTACAGTAAAGTTGCCTCTGTTTAGAAAGATGCGGTAACCCTGACACACTTAGTTTTTTAAGAACTGTCCTTCTAATGAACAACTGATCAAGGTGGTGGTGAGCTAACCAGCCTGTGATTGTTCCTACATAGAGCTAATACTGAACTTCAGAAATGTTGCATTCATCTGCTAACAGCAAACATTATTGTAAGTTATTGAAGATTCTGAAATACCTCGGCAAAAAATCAAGGCTGTCAAACATTCACATATCAGTGCTTGAACTGCCCTGAATAAATAACTGAAGTTTTCACTCAGGTATGCTATGAACATCAATGGTAACATCAAATATAACACCAAGTTGTTAACTTGTTAAGTTTTCGCATCTAATAAATCATTCATGGTTTGAGGCAGGCGCATGATTCTAGTTCCAGAGTTTGTGACTGGATTTTGCCTACACTACAACAGGACAAAGTTTGGAAGTAACGTTTGTCAATAGCTTCAATGATTACACAGATGAATGGGACATTCTCTTGACTTTGGAACTTAAATTGAAAGAACACATGTAGGTTTAGATTGAACCCAGTAGCATTGATTTATCTTAAGGTAATCAGGGAATGCAATCAAATTACTTCCTTGTTGGCTCATAGACTAAAGACCGCCTGAACAAATCTTAACTTCATTTATTTCTTTTTGGTCATTTTAGTTATTTAGCAGATATCCAGGGCTATGTACAGTAGAGATGGGATACAGTTTCATAAAATGTTCATAGTAGGAGAATTTGATTGATTGAGTTGTTCAATTGATGTTCTTCATTTCTTGTCCCTCCATCTCATTGCTTTCGTGTTATCTTTGTTAAGGCACTGGGTCCAGCTCCTCGCTGGTGCTCCTTCTTGGACAACCTGACGGAGGAGCTGGAGGAGAGCCCCGAGGGTACCGTCTACGACGACTACAAGTTTGTCACGCGCAAGGACCTGGACAACCTGGGTGAGAAGGGCGTCGATGTAGCGCTATCGGCAGAATCTCTATCAGATAAAACCGGTGTTCCTTCTACAAAAATACAAGTGCCTATTGCAAAGGTGGCACAGTGGGGCTCGATATGGGGTCAGGCATTGAAGATCTTTTTACCCTGAAGTTGACAAGGAAACCACTAGGGATGCTGACACTAAACCTGTCAGTCAATGGAGGCCGATTTTGATTGTTGGCTCAGCAGCTGTGTCTAACCATTAATGGCAGAGAAGAGACTGGCTGAGCGGAGAGGGAAATTAAGAGATTGAAGAAGGGATGCAGAGAGATGAAGAGACGGCAGACAAACGAGTCGAAAGAGCAGAGGAATGCTTAGATCAGCAGAAAAAAGACGAAGTGAGGAGGGGTAAGGCGGTTGGTTTGGGAAAGATTAAAAGGAGGGAGAGCGGGCAAGAGAGAGACAGGCAGGGGTGAAGAGCGAGGGGTAGGGTGGGGTGGAGAGGGAGATGGAGGGAGGGGATAGCGATAAAGAGGGAGATCCAGAGAAGAGTGAATAGGGGGAAGGGGAGTTCAGTTCACTGCAGCTGTGAAATGTGTCCCACTTATGTAACAGACAGACAGCCGGGTGATAGGGTGAGATTTCTGTGTTCCATCTGGTTAACACACACACAGTCATTGTGTGACATGACTCCTACACATTCCTGAACAAAGTGATCTTACAGGGAAATAAGCAAAGACCAAAAGACTAGCGGAAAACTCATGTATTCAGGGCTGAGAAAATGGTGACTAGAAAAACTCTTAAAGTTTGCCACAAATAGGTTTGCTTGTAGTATTTGTCTGTCTTTTTACATAGGTTTTGTTCCTCATATTTACTATCCATAATTTATAAGATTATACAAACTATTCACAACGCTTCGAGCAACATATTAATTAGTTTGATTAAAATAATTTACAGATAAATTGTGCCTAAGAACTGCTCTTATCAGGGAGTGTCTAGACACGGCCCTTAGCCTTGGGATATTGGCAATACACCACAAACCCTGTAGATGTTTGTTATAATAATCTGGTTTCCAAAGCATTTAGGGCAGTAAAAAGTGATATTATTCTTATTGTATTATATGCCAAGGCAATCAGCCGTTCAGCATTCAAAATATAATCTGTGTAACCTGTCCTGTGTTTAACCATAGGTCTGTCCCACTTGGTGGGAACTTCTCTGCTGCGAGCCTACATGCACGGCTTCTTCATGGACATCAGACTTTACCACAAGGTAGGTTGTGTGTGTCTGTTCATGTTCCTGTTTGTGTCTAACTGCATATTCTTTCCTTATTGTCGATGTTACAGAACTGTGTATCTGTGTTTTGTGTGCCTTGTTCAGGTGAAGGTCATGGCCAATCCATTTGCTTATGAGGAATACCGCAAAGACAAGATTCGCCAAAAGATAGACGAGACCAGGGCACAGAGAGTACCAATCAAGGTAGGATATACTCTGACTGTTGTTCTCGAATCTGGAGGTTAAAAACAACAGATTTTTCACCTTAGCTCTGGATACTGTTACTTGTTCTTTGCTATTTGGCGCTCTGTACGTATGTTGTACAAGTCGTGTTTATAGGCAGTATTTTGTGTGTTGATTAGGCTAAATGAATGTTCTGTGTTGCTGAGACAGAAGCTACCGAAGGTGAACAAGGACCTGGCTCTCAAGCTGATGGAGGAGGGAGATGACGAGGCAGAACTGAGTGCCAGGATGAAGAAGGGCAAGGTAGGAGTCATGCTGAGGAGTGGTCAAGTGTTTGAATCTTGTTTTTTCTATGTGCATTGTTTTGTTTACTCGCTTGGCACTTTTCAGTGTTTAATCTCCAACTGCTGGTCAGATACAAACTGGCAATTAGCACAGACAAAAGTGTTCCAACGTAAGCTCCTACCCATAAAGTGGCAACTGGTAATTTATTCGCTAAGTTTGGTTGAACACTCTGGTCACAATATTGAGCAAAATATGATGCCCCATCTAAATAGAAATACATTCTTTGTGAAAAAGTACACTGCCATTTGTATCTGAATTTATGTATGCTTCTGTTTCCAAAGCTGTTCACCAGATTTCTCTCGTTCTTTCTCTCTACTTCACCAGGCTTTACCCAGTATTCTTAGCGATGAGCGTTTCCAGGTGATGTTTGAGAACCCGGACTACCAGGTAGAAGAGCAAAGTGAGGAGTTCCGTCTGCTCAACCCCATCGTGTCCAAAGTAGGACAGAAGAGAAGGAAGATGCTGAAGCTGCTAGCCGAATCTGAGCAGGTACAAGGTTACAAGTAGCGAGCGTACTCCTCCTAGCCCGGTCTAATTCAGCATTTTAATCGTAGACTACACCCAGTATTAAACGTCGCTTTCAACGTTACCCTTTCTGCCCATTCTAATTCTACATGTTCGTCCTCTCAGCACACGCAGGCTGACCATGAGGAGGAGGAACTGGAGGGGCGTGGCAGCTCAGACGAGAGCTCTGATGACGACAAGGGCTGGGTGGACGAAGTCAGGGAACAGAGGCGCCTCATTTACGAGGAGGGTAGGGACCGCAGGAGGCAGGACAGGAAGCAGGAGGATCGTAACACAACCCTGCTGGACGAGGACACTGACGAGAACCAGACCAATGCTAGGAAACCCGGTCAGCAGCCCCGCTTTTTCCAGATCAAGTCCGGTGAGGAGTTTCGCAGCTTTGGGGATGTGGTGCACAAGCAGAAGTTGCAAACGTGAGTAGCGGTCACCCCTCAGAAGGCGTCTGGTGATTCTATTCAAACCCTGACTGAACCATACCGTGTTGATTAGATATGTAGAATGTCACGGCGCATAATCCAAAACAAGCGTTGAGCCTTTGCACATTGTTACCGTCACACCACATTGTTTAGGATATGAATATGTTATTACAATGGTTACCAGGGAATTGAGGCCTGAATGACTGTGTCCTAGAAAAGAGAAATATGTAACCTGGCCTCGTCCATCAATGACAGCTGGACACATTACAGCATGGGTCAAATATAGGAATGCTCCAAATATAGGCAAGGAAGACTGGCCCAAGAGGTACCTTACATTTTTTAAGTAACTCTGGCTACCTCTGGCCAGTTTGTTTCTCAGCTAATAGTTTGTGGTCAAGAAAGTCATTTACAAATCGGTTCAATTCATCATCCAGGCTGGACACGCACCTATACATTGCTTTGCAATATTATTTATACCCCTGATCGATTGTTTGATATTATATCAAAAATTGTGTTTTGTGTTTTATTTTTTTATCAAACTCAATTACTGTGTAGTGACATTGGTTTTAAACTGTTTGTAAGGTATAGGGTCTCTCGTGCGTGTTTGTGTTGCTGGTGACAGAACTGCCAGTGAGTCCCATGTTCACATTATGCATCTACTCTCTTAACAGAGCAACACTGGAGGAGCGTCTGAAGCTAGAGGAACGTTCTGGAACAGTGAACATGGCTAACACAGCTGTTGGCAGCAAACAAATGACTTTCACTCTCAAGAAAGTAAGTCATGACAACATTATGCAATAAGACACTGAAAGGTCAAATGTGTGATTTGTGTGAAACATACACTAGCTCGCCCATTCTGTATTTTCAAGAGGCATTCACTTTTATCTAAAGGCCTTATTCTTTTATCCAAAGGGTGCAAGATTAACGCGCACCCTTGTACATTACGCAGAAATCTTGTTTTTTGTAAAAAAAATATCAGCATTGCGCGCACCCTTTTAAAGCTCACATCATTTTAGTAGAAAGGTGACACGTAATCTCCCCTCGGCCAGACCTGCATTGATGGGCACTCTGCTAGTCACTGTTACAAATGTTCAACACCCAACTCCTGTGCTGATTAGATAAAACATAACCAGCTATTCCCAAAGTGGAGTATCCAAAATAATGTTAGTGCGTATATGAAACGCTTGTGGTCAATGCGTATTTCAATATTCAAACTGGCCTATACATTTAAGTGATTTACTAGTGTCTCTTTAAATAACAAAAACAATGTAAAATATCAAATAATTGGCAACCAACCAGATAAACAAATCCTAATTGATAAATACCACTTGTTCTTAGCGTCAGTGCTCGTGCTGTCTCTATGATTTGCCTATCAACACACCCCTAATTAACTGCGGGAAACATAAGCTACAATGAGGTTTATTAAATGTACGACACAATCCAAATTTCCGAAGTGCCATGTAGTGTAAAATAATGAGTGCATGATTACTCGCTTGACCGTTAAATAGTAAAACTTTGCTAAAGATATTTGTAAGTTCAAATAAATATAGTTCCTATGAGATATCAAAATATGAGGCCCCTGAATTCTTCACACACAAACTGTCAAGATAATTTGCCATGGAAATATGCCACGAGATAAACAAATGGCAACTCTGCAGTTAGTGTTTTATAAAAACATACATACAGTATTTGTTTTCCATCAAATGAAGAAAAGTGCAGATTTTGGTCCGCACTATGGAATCCAATGATCATTGTCATGAAAAAATGCAATGATCATGGACATTTGTTCAACTGCAGTTTTTAAAATTTGTGTTTTCATAATCTGGAGAAATGTCAAACCCAAAATCTGTCACACAGCTTCTGTATTTTGCATCAGCACCCCTGAAAACATGTGTCAGTAATCACAGTATTGCATGGACATACCAGGTTTTAAATATAAATTCCATTGGTTTTTGCCATGGGACCCTAAGCCTACCTTATGTGCAGAGAAACATTCACTGTACTACAGCGTGAGCATAGTGGGCTAAGTCGGGTCTGCGTGGCGTAGTCGCTAAGTCGCTCCCTGCCTGAAAAGACAAACTACGTCATGATATTCAGTGGTTCCAGTATCTATCCTGCCACGTTGCTTTCCACCGACTCCTAGTGTCCAGATCAGGCGCCTGTAATTTCAGTCGCGGAAGTATAGTCGGTGAATGTAATAATCTCGTACATGATCCGACTAAAGGCTTCCGTGTTGGATGAGCAGTGTGAGCAGCTCTGCGACATGTGGTTGGATGAACCATGTGCGCGCCCTTCACCATCTCGCATCTGTCGAGGTGTTGTTGCAGTGCTGACAAAGCAGGGTTAGTGGGAAACATTTAGAAATCAATAACAAAAAGAAAGCAAAGTGCCAATATCCTTGATTGTAAGTATTTTGGTGGAATAACAATTACTTTGACTACTTTGTATCAATCAAATGCTTTAGTTAAAGGTGTTTCTGATAAAGAATGTGACCTTAATACAATGGGCTGTGTACCATCAGATCTCCCACCCAGTACAGCCAGAAGAGCACTGGCCACCCCCTTGAGTCTGGCCTCTCTCTAGGTTTCTTCCCAGCTCCCACCTAGTTTTTCTAGCCACTGTGCATCACTTGTGCTGCTTGCTCTTTGGGGTTTCGGGCCGGGTGTCTGTCAGAGCACTTTGTGCAGACTGCTTGTTGTAAAAAGGGCTTTATAAATAAATGTGATTGATTGATTGATTGATTGCTTGTGTCTCCTATCTACTCTCCTCACTCCCCACAGTCGGAGCAGCTCCAGCGGCAGCATCAGGCAGAGCGTGAGCACCACCAGGAGAGGAAGAACCTGAGGCGCTCCGCAGGACACCTGTCTAGTGAGAGAGGCAGGGGCGGGTTTAGAGGCAGGGGCGGGTTTAGAGGCAGGGGCGGGTTTAGAGGCAGGGGCGGGAGTAGAGGCAGGGGCGGGAGTGGAGGAAGGGGGCACTACTGAGGTAGAGGCAGGGGTTTGAAGACCTACTCAGTGGTCCTACTATGACTAAGTCGCCAAACGTCAACTGATTTAACGATATACATGTATAGAATTACGTTTTGTTACTTTCTGAAAGGTTGTGTCGGAAAGTCATCTGAACGATTGTGACAGGCCCTGTAACACAGTTATGAACATCAATTGGTAAAGCTGTTATAACAAAAGACAATATTTTATCACCAAAGTGAGAAATGGTGTGATTGTTTGGTATATGCAGTTTGTGTGTGTCCATGAGAAACACGTACCCTTCACCTTGATCTTTCACACTTTACAATCCTTATTGTCTTGTAGTGCAGCTGAAACATGTTTTATTATGCACCTTTCCTGACACATAAACTCTTTTTACTTAACATGTTTCTCCTTGGTCTCTGTAATGTTCTAAAGGTTTTTGTTGATAACTGTCTTCATATGTTGTTCCATTTGTCATATGCTGGAAGAACCTCTGTCCCCATAAAGTCTAATCTTCGGATCACTAGGCCTTAATATTGTTTTTAGGATTAGCATCTGTAATAATTGTCTGTCCACTTGAATCTCAGACTAGCTCGCAATCTTTTTAAAGTAAAAAGTTAGTTGAAAATCAAATTCCCCCCTTTTCACAACGATGAAAAATGAAATGAGGGAAGAGAGAGATGTCCCGGGAACATTGCGCACCAATTCCTGGAAGCAGCTTTCTCTGTTTGGCCTCCCGTCGCCCCTGTTCACACATGACTGGCCCTGCTGTCTCCTTTAACCCCGCCCTTTTGAAATGGGAGGAGGAGCCATACAATTCACCCTGACACCCTAAAACATTGCTGCCTTGGTAATCAAACCATTAGTCTTTAAGGCTGGCTCTTCCAGCTGGTTCAGTGATTTCCTCTTTTATATATATCTAGGCCCCCTTAAATTGTTAGACTAGTTTAAATTGACCTAGATCATTGTCACTGGAGTATGGACTAGAAATAAAATGTAATCAAACATAGTCTAAATAAACTATGTTAAGGCATGGCATTCCAGTTTCAATTGTTGGGAAACATTTCTTCTGATGTAATCCAAAATTCAATAAATGATATGACATCTTCTTCCTTAGGGATGGATTCTACCAGACCCACTTCTTAAATGTTTTTGCAAAATTCCCACCAACACCAATTAATTTTCTGTCATTATGCAAACTTATCTCAAGATTCAATGGTGTGATGCTAAAGAAAATTATTGTGTTTGGAAAGAAAATAAGTATAGAGAATAAGACATACTCTCATAAGAGACTCAATCAAGTCATGAAGTGTTGCAAGCATACTTTAAAAACCAGAATGGTATAGAGGTCAATTTCATAACTCGTCATCATAACGTGGGGAATGGTTAGCCTGTCAGATTTTGTCCTTTTTTTGTTCAACAAAACCAGCATTTTAGATGCACCAGATCTAGGCCACAAGAAGAGGGTCAGGCTAAGTTGAGTTGGCACCCCATGTAGCACATGAGTGTTTCCAAGAAATTAGAAACTAAGGAAAGAAACTGGGACAGACATTAGAATACTATTCTGTTTTGGATTACAATTTTGGGAGAATCTTGATTGAAACAAAACTCTAATTAACTGAGATGTATACGAATACAAAAGCTTTATTATGTAACCTATGACTTTTGTTGACTTTCATAGTCTTGTGTAAAGACAGTTTTACCACACTCCCTATAAATGTTTTACTGGAGAATGAATTATTTAGTCACCAAATCCTAATCTGTATTTACACTAAACCACTCACAAAACACAGCAAGATGAGCTTTCCCGTTCTGCCTGGAGTCAGCTAAGACCAGTTCTGACCCAGCATGCACTGCTTTAGCAGGCCACAGTAGCCCAGACAAAAGAATTAGAGGTGGGGCTGCTTTCACCTCGTCCTCAACTGTGAACCTGAATGAGACACCTTGAGAAGCAATCACACGTCACTGAGCTCTGACGTGGGTTTAGGGAATGGCATAATGGGCTGTAGAGTGAAGTTCAGGGGCCAGTTATTTCTAAGAAGATTATAACATTTTACCTCTGACTGCATATTGACTGTGGGCAGTGTTTTTTTTCATAACTGACATCCATTGTCATTGCTTTTGAAGTGTGTAGATACATCTTGTGTTAAATTCTCTTGTGGATAAGGTCCACCACAACTCTAGAACAACAATGACTGCTTAGGTCATAACATTTTTATTTACTTTTTAACAAATGCACCTGTTCACATTTTTCAAAAGAAAGGCTAAATTAGAAAAGTAGCAGTGTTATGAAGTCCTTTGCAACAGGTCAACATTTGAAACGAATGTGTGCCACAGACCCAGCCAGGACAGGTAATTAATACTATACCACTTCTGACATAGATGGTGTGTTAAAAGACAGACAAAATATTTCTCGTTCCCTTGCCTCAAAAAGGTCTGCGTTGCCTGTGTAAATGCAGTGAAAGAGAGGGAGAAGCTTTCAAAGGATTTTTCGGAGGGAAAATGTTTTCTCTGGATTCCCATCATCCTCCCCCACTTACCCTCTCTTCATCTCTAACCTTCTCTCTCTCGCGCGCTCTGATCCCTCTCTTTTGTCCCAACGCCTCTTCTAGAAGGCTGGATGAACTGAAATGTGCTGATGTGGGGTATTTCCCCCGACTTTCCCACATGGATGGAGAGAATGACCTCACTGCTCTCTTCGCATCTCTTGCTGCTCTGCCTCCCTCCATCGTAGCTGTCAAAAAAGAACCAAACTCCCCATCTTAACCTTACCAGAGACCACCTAGACAAACCTGAAGGTTTATGTAAGTCAGTTCTTCTGGCAGATTTGGAAACAATCAAAACCCCTAGGTTTTCAAGCAAATATGCCAAAGAATGGCCCATGAATTTGGGTGTAGAATAAGATTTTATTTGAATATTTTTTACAAATCATGACCATACTTTTAACAGCACTGTGTATAATACACTGCTAAAGAAAAAACAAGAGAACACGCAATCGTCACAGTATAACATCAAGCCGATTAAACTTCAGGGATATCAATCTGTCCATTTAGTGAGCAGAAGCTATTGTGAATCAATATCACCTGTTCTGGTGCAAATGAAAGTTACAATAGACAACAGGTGCACTGGAGAGGCAAAAGCAAGACAACCCCCAAAAAGGGAATGGTTTTGCAGGTGGTGACCACAGACAATTGCTCTCTCCTTATCCTTCCTGACTGATTTTTCTTCAGTTTAGCATTTTGCTAGTAGTCCTTACTACTGGTAGCATGAGGTGGTACCTGCAGCCCATTCAGGTTGCACAGGTAGTCCAGCTCCTCCAGGATGGCACATCAATACATGCGGTCGCAAGAAGGTTTACTGTGCCTCCCAGTAGTCTCAAGAGCATTGGAGATACCAGGAGATGGGATGTTACACAATGAGACCTGGACAAGGTCGAAGAAGGGCACGAACCCAGCAGCAGGACCGGTATCTGCTCCTTTGTTTGACGAGGAACAGCAGGAGCACTGCCAGAGGCCTACAAAAGGACCTCCAGTGGAATACTGGTGTGTATGTTTCTAAACAAGCTGTCAAAAACAGACTCCCTGAGGGAGGCATGATGGGACCTGTGCTCACAACCCAGCACCGTGCACATCGATTGGCATTCGCCAGAGAACACCGGAATTGGCAGGTCCACCATTAGCACCTCGTTCTCTTCACAGATGAGAGCAGGTTCACACTGAGCACGTGACAGTTGGGGAAACAGTCTGGATACGCCGTGGTGAACGCTATGCTGCCTGGAACATCAACCAGCATGACCAGTTTAGCAGTGGGTCAGTGATGGTCCAGGGAGGCGTATGTTTAGAGGGTCGCACAGACCTCCATGAGCTAGCCAACGGTACCCTGACTATTGTTAGGTACCAGGGTGAAATCCTCAGACCTATCGCCAGACCTTACGCTGGTGCAGGACAATGCCCGGCCTCATGTGGCCAGAGTGTGAAGGCAGTTCCTAGATGATGAAGGCATTGATGCCATTGACTTGCCCTCACGTTCCCCAGACCTCAATGCAATTGAGGACCTCTGGGACGTTATGTATTGGGGCATTAAACACCACAAAGTAGCGCCAGACTGTCCATGAGCTCACTGATGCCCTGATCCAGATCTGGGAGGAGATCCCCCAGGACACCATCCGTCATCTCATCAGGAGCATGCCCAGACATTGTTAGGAGTCCATACAGGCATGTGGAGGCCATTCACACTACTGAGTCACATCATGAGTTGCCGTGATGAAATTCAAGAAAGTTGGAACAGTCTGTGATTTCAATTGTTTACTTTGATTTTCAGTGTGAGTTTAAATCCAGCCCTCAATCGGTTGGGTATTTTGGTTTCCCTTGATTGTTGTTACATCATTTTGTTTTCAATAAATTACACAATGTAGAGTAAAGAGACCAAAATGTTCAAGAAACATAGCACACAGTTATGAAAACTGAGGACACTGAGACCTTTCTACACCAAGAGAAAAATGCCCAGGGTCGCTGCTCACAGCGCTATTGGGAGACAGGAAGGACAGCTGACCAGCCTTGCAGCTGTAGAACACGTGTAACAACACTTGCACAAGATCGGTACATCTGAACATCACACATGCGGGACAGGTACAGGATGGCAACAACAACTGCCTAAATTACATTAATTGTGTCCTAATGGTGAAACATTTAGATCATCCATAATTAATTTGACTATAATGTATAATCAATTTAATGTCACCTTTGTGAAACATGTAAATTATGTAGTTGAATGAAAGATGTGTTTTGGATTGACTGTACAGTATTTTATCCTGTTGTCTGGCATCTCCACTCAATGGACCATTATAATTTCACACCTACCAGCCCATTTGGACACTCAGTTTGAGGGGGTTGACGTTACCCACTGAGACTGGCACAGGCGCAGACCGGGTGTGAAAATGGCCAAAGCAACAACTTAATAAAATTTCATTGGATCGATAAAATTGGTGTTTGGTCTTTTTATGTGTCGCATAAAAGGATGAATGATCAAATATGTTTAACTATTGCGCATGGTTGTCCAGTCTACCTGAAGAGAAACATCTCAAAATATCCCACCCCCTAATGGGAGACATGAATTATTGTTAATGTGGGACATCCTATTGCATAAATGTTTTCAGAGTTAGGACCTAAGCTTCTCACCTTACATGCGTCAAGCGATCACAAACTACCTTCATGGCTGATCGGCTTCCAAATATATTTGACCACTTTTTTATTTTTCATTATTATTCCCAATCTTTTCCTCCCTTCCCAATTCCCTCTAATCCTGCCTTGTCGGTAGCGCCGCAACTCCTTGTACAGATCTGTGGGATGACGAGGGGCTCGGGTGTCTGTCAAAGCCCTTTGTGACAAATGCTGTTGTAGAAAGGGGTTTAAAAAATAAATTTGATTGATCCAACCACATGTTGCCCGACGATTCTTTTCGCACTGTTCACCAGACATGGAAGCCTTTAGTCGGATCATGCACGTTCACCGACTATACTTCTGCGATCAAACGCACAGGTACCCGATCTGAAAACAAGGAGTCGCTGGAGAGCGACGTGGTAGGACAGATCTCCTATCTACTGCAAATCCCGGGCAGCGCTATGCTAATTTTGTGCTGCCTTGTGCAGGATGGCCCGGAGAAAGTCAGAGGGCCCATGGTCAGGTTCGAATGCATGACCATCGTGAAGTAGACAGCAATGATTTTACCTAATTTCCCCCCCTTTCTCTCCCAATTCCATGATGTCTAATTAGAAACAACCTCACAGTGATTCCTAAGGATCTTGAGAGATTCGAAGATTTCAATGCGTCTTCTGAGCTCGCCAGGCCGTTCAGCTTCTTTTCAGATGGCTCACTCCATCAGTAAGAACAATTGCCTTAGTTTAGCTTGCAGGCAACCTACCTGCCAGAACCTTCCGTCTGTGAAAAAGAATGGATATTTGAATGACTATTTTCTTAACACTAAGCTGTAAAGCCATTTCAGCTGTCAAGTGCCATGGGCATTGTCACCAGGGGAGGGTGGGGCATTGTCAGTAGGGATTTGCTGGTCTAATCCAGCCCTGGCAGTCTCTCAGATGGCTCAGGCACTTGTAATGTCAGGTGAGTGAGTGTCCTCACCTGCATTTGTTCAGGTGAGCTGATTAGATGATCGCTGTGGTGGCATGGATTGGCTGTCTAGAGGGAAGGCTTATGATACTCTTTGGGTGTTGTTGCCATTAGACAGAGGCCTCAATTGGGGAAGGGGGTAAATGTGGTAGCAAACAAATATATACCTGAATCAGACAGTGTGAGTTTGGAAGTATGGGGCGTAAACAAAACCTCAAGGCGTGTGTCCATGGGTTCATCTATAAAGGAAATACCAAAAAGATGAGGTGTGCCTGTGATCTCTGGGACATGATGTTCTTGCCAAAAACAGAACGTAAGCAGGATTGTAATAAATTAAAGGAAAGTTACATTCCTCGAACAGATGTGTTTGTCCAGACGCACACTCTTCAATGAATGGTAATAAACTACATAGTGTAGTGGTGTCTTTAAGGATTATTTTCAACCCCCGACAGAACTGATACAATTTATGTTAGTATCTGGGTAAATATATATGTGTGTTTGTTTGTTATATGCCCTTGTTCATTTTTAGGAAGACCTGGGCAAAATCTGGCCTAACGAAACCCATAACTGCAATATGGCAATTATCCTAAGAAAATACAAATGAATCCTGTAACTGCCCACACAGGTTTCACATGTTATTCTGTGCAATTAAGCTACAGTATAGCAAATGAAAATCCACTGGATACTCAGGAAAAAGCAGTAACTGACTCAAGTACACATTGAGTTTGGAAACCAGCCACAATGGTTACTACAGGGCAGCAGGATAACACAAACGCTAGATGTCTGTCATTTGCTCTTCCGTGTAGGATTATGGCTGGTTAGATGGCAATCAAAACATGGAGACAAGTATTCAGTGAATTAAAAAAGGAACACACAAAACATACATTTTTGTATGTAAAACAATTCAATGTTTGTAGATGAATTACAAGGATGCTTGATTAAATCAAACTTAATTCTTCACCAATAAATATTGCAGACATATCACACAATATGATAAATGTATTAGTGGTGGTGACCAGGTAGAAAATGTGATTCACCAACACTGAAGTACCACCTGTGACAGCCATGGACTCTTAAAGAATTGTACACAACCAATGACTCCTGCGTGTAACAAATTGCAACTTGGAGCTGAGGAAAATTGATGTGTGGAAAATGTGATTTGAAAAAACCTCTGGAGACATTTTAGGTCAAAGCAGTGGTGGAGTGAAATCAGTGGAGACCTATAATGGTGACCTATAACCCAAACCCACAGATCACGCTTCTTTTTAAACATGTTGTGTGGAGGAACTGCTGGAGAGATTCAACCATGTTGATTTTCAACCTATATTTTATTTTACAGTCACTGGAGTCCTGGAAATGACCTAAAGCCACATGCCACCCACTTTGAGTGTGTTGCAGTCATCAGATTTGAAGTTAGTGTATATTTTCAAAAATAAATTACATTCACAAAGTAAAACATCACATAATGTGTTAATAATGTGCTTTCAATATAGTACAGGGTAAATAGAATTTTCAATTACTTTTTTTGCATACTGTCCCAACGTTTTCAGAATTGGAGTTATATCTAAACAAACGGTAACTTAGTCAATTGCAGTAGAAATGTATACCTAACATCTTGTACGAGGCACAATTAAAAAAGAAAACATGTAGATCATAACACAGAAACCACAAATAGCTGTTTGATTTGCTTTGAATAAAGTTTTACAAAATGGTTATATTATGAGGTTGAATACAAGGGGCCTATATTATATATATATATATTTTTTTAATTTAGTATGGTAAAACATATTAAACTTTATTTAATGGGCTACTAGTGATACGGTGTCATAGCTAATGCAGGGTGTTGCCAGTGTGTTACCTAATGAAGTGCACATTAGACTGGAGAGAAAACACAGACACATTGGTGCATCACTGCATACTCAGTGAAACGCACCTCATTACTGCTAAATAGTCATTAGGTCAGACTGCTTTAATTGGCTCACATTATAAGATCTCATTGCACCTGACAGAGTTTACCTTTGAGTCTATGATCAAACCAGGCCAATGGTTCATAATGTAGTCATTTCATAATGTAGCCTTACAGTAGCTGTCCATCTTGCCTTGCTATGGATAGTAATGTGAAATAGTTTATTCCATTGCCGTTAATGCTATCGTTGTTGTGACAGTAGTCACAGCTCAGACTAATCTTGTTTGGTTTAACTGAGCTCTACTACTTAGCAGGAATACAGCAACAAGTAAAAAAGGAAATGTGGGTCAGTTTGCATTTTCACTTTGTATTGGTGTGTGACAAGAATCAGAAGTGTTCCCACCAGACATTCATAGGACAGCTGCATCTCCTTGGCATGGACAAACACAACCATGAACATGCACAGAACTCAAGTCAGCGTAGTTATCCAAAGTACAAGACACAGTCATTTAGTGCTTTAACTGCTGGTTCGGGTTTACTGTTTTCTCAACATGAGGATAAGGGTGTATTTTGTGAAAAAGGGCCAACAGTCACAAATCATTGGCAGATCAATACTTCTATGAGGTATTAGTAGAGCTCTCTCAGACAGAACCGGATATGCTAGATTGGAATGCTGCTGTCGATAGCCTCTGTGCTCCAAAAGGGGTAAACAGCCTTGTATGTTTTGTAGGCAGTGTTGTATTCAGAGCTGCTAGGTGGCGTCTGTGATGTCAGAGCTCCAAGTCCATTACGTTATCACAGAGTAAATATACTACCCTGGGCTTGCCATATCAAAGCTCTAAGCCTTTACTCTTTGCATAGACTGTGATGAGCCAGACACTAAACATACACAGATGCCATTGGGTAACTGTTATAAAGAGTTAAGGCACCAGAAGGTTTTATATCTGCTGATAGCCACTTAATTTAGTACTTAATGAGCTGTGTGGTTGTCTTAAGTAGTAATCTTTGGAGGAATGCACTACGGTAATCATTTTGCTCTCGAAAGGAGTATCTGCTAAATGACCAACATTTAATTTTTTTACAAAGCATAATCAAACAGTCAGTTTGCAGTTGGTCTTTACAGATACATTTCTATTTGAGTCTAACTTTTGAAAAATTGAAGCTAATACCCATTTTGGCATATTTCCTATATAAAAAGTACTATTTGTATTAGAACCTTGCAAGGGACTGTGGCATAATCTCAAAACAATTCATGGTGATCTTCCCTGACTACTTAATGAACAAACCAAACCCACTTGATGCACAACAGTTATTTATGGTTCAGATTTCAATTTGGTTTACCTATTTTTACATAAATGCCTATTTGTTTTCAATAGCCCCAATATGTCCTAAAATCTATAATAATATTCCTAAATTAAAACATATACAGTCTAACACTATTGACATATCAAAGTTTCTCAAGGTTTTTACCCTTATATAATAATGCAAAATAGTATTGATAAATTAAAACAATTCACTGTGTTGCTATAGGGTTGTAGCAGTAAATACAAACAAATATTTCCAATATAATATTTCCAATATTTCCAAATAAAAGTTATTTTCTGTATCTGCTGTATTACATTGGTTTTTATGCTATATTATAATTTGAGTATGTGCCTTCCTGTCTATGGGGCTTATTTGAAGAAATATTCAAATGTCCTTGAGAAAGGAGGAAATATTTTCATCAAGCACCTTTGTGGTTGGTGAACCAAAATACATTTGTTTCTTTAAGATTTAAATCTGTAAACAGAGTATAGAAAACATTGTTGAATAGACAAAGCTGGATAACCAAGAGTTGCAAATTAAATAGTGTTAGATAACCAATGTGCGTTTAAAGTCTTCCAAAAACATTAAATACATTGACTAAGTTATCATTATTTCAGCTCTCTACAACAGCATATTGGAGTTGAAAACAAAATAATATATAAAGAAATTCAGCTGTAATTTTATTATATCCAAATCGGGTAAAGAGTGTAGGAATTGAAGCAATTTTTCTATGTGGTCGAACAATATTAGGAGCTCAAATGTATATGGACAAACTATTATAATGATGAGTTAAATTGTGAGTTTTAATTGTTGATCGCAAATCCTTCGCAGTTAATGACTACCTGAAGTGTAGAACTCATAGACATCACCAGCTGCTCGGTGTCTTCCCTGGAGATGCTCTGCCAGGCCTTTACCACAGCTGTTTTCAGTTCCTGCTTGTCCTTAGGGCATTTGCCTTGGGTTTTGCCTTCAGCAAGTAAAATGCATGAGCAAATAGATTCAGGTCGAATGATTGCCTAGGCCATTGGAGAAAATTCCACTTATTTGCCTTAAAAATGTTCGATTTGTAAGTAGTCACGTTATCAATAAATGCAAGGGAACCACTTCCATTGGAAGCCATACACGCCCATTCATCTGTGATCCACTACAGTTGTTTTTGTGGTCTTCCAGGCTTTTTGGTGTTCCTGAGCTCACCAGTGCATTCTTTTTCAAGAATACACCAAATACAGTTGTATGCAAAAGCTTAGGCACCCCTGACAATTTCCATGATTTTCATTTATAAATAACTGGGTGTCTGGATCAGCAAATTTCATTTTGATCTATCAAATAACTGAAGGACAAAGTATTATTTCAGTAGTGAAATTAGGTTTATTGGATGAACAGAAAATGTGCAATATGCATCAAAAAGAAGTTAGACAGGTACATAAATGTGGGCTCCCCAACAGAAATATCACATCAATATTTATTTGAGCCTCTTTGAGCAAAAAATAACAGCCTCTAGATGCTTCCTATAGGCTGTAATGAGTGTCTGGATTCTGCTGGATGAAGGTATTTTGGACAATTCCTTCTTGCAAAACATCTCCAGTTCAGTTAGGTTTGATGGTTGCCGAGCATGAACAGCACACTTCAAATCACTGCGCAGATTTTCAATGAGATTCAGGTCTGGGGACTGGGATGGCCATTCCAGAACATTGTACTTGTTCTTCTGCATAAATGCCAGAGTAGACTTTGAGCAGTGTTTTGGGTTGTTGTCATATGCCCCGGCATAACTTCAACTATGTGACTGATTCCTCTACATAATTCTCAAGTATCTGCTGAGTGTAATCCATGTGACCCTCAACTTTAATAAGATGTCCAGTACCGGCACTTGCCACACAGCCCCACAGCCTGATGGAACCTCCACCAAATTTTACTGTGGGTAGCAAGTGTTAATCTTGGAATGTTGTGTTATTTTTCCGCCATGCATAACACCCTTTGTTATGACAAAATAACTCCATGTTTGTTTCATCAGTCTACAGCACCTTCTTCCAAAATGAAGTTGGCTTGTCCAAATGTGCATTTGCATAGCTTAAGCGACTCTGTTTGTGGTGTGTGTGCAGAACAGTCTTCATCCACATCACTCTCCCGTACAGCTTCTCCTTGTGCAAAGTGCGCTGAATCGTTGAACGATGCACAATGACACCATCTGCAGCAAGATGATGTTGTAGGTATTTGGAGGTGGTCTGTGGGCTGCTTTTGACCATTCTCACCATCCTTCGCCTTTGCCTCTCCGATATTTTACTTGGCCTGCCACTTCTGACCTTAACAAGAACTGTGCATGTGGTCTTCCATTTCCTCACTATGTTCCTCACAGTGGACACTGACAGCTTAAATAACTGTGATAGCTTTTTGTAGCCATAATGTTGAACAATCTTCATTTTCAGGTCATTTGAGAGTTGTTTTGAGGCCCCCATGTTGCCACTCTTTAGAGAGTCAGAAAGAACAACAACTTGCAATTGGTGACCTTAAATACCTTTTCTCATGATTGGATGCACCTGTCTATGATGTTCAAGGCTTAATGAGCTCACCAAAACAATTGTGTGTTACTAGGTAGTTAGAGGTATTCAAGACAACAAAATGACAAGGGTGCCCATATTTATGCACCTAATTTCATTTTGATGCATATTGCACATTTTTTGTTAATCCAATTAACCTAATTTCACTACCAAAATATTACTGTGTCCTTCAGTTATTTGATAGATCAAAATGAAATTGCTGATCCCTAGAACACAGGACAAGACAGGGCTGCCCTTTCTCTCCCCTACTCTTCGCCATTGCTATTGAGCCCCTTTCGGTGGCCTTGCGGGCCTCACCATCCTTCCAGGGTGTTTTACGGGAGGGAATTGAACACAAGCTGTCTTTATATGCTGATGACTTGCTCTTATATGTACACAATCCAACAACGTCTTTACCAACTATTCTTTCAATTCTGGAGAATTTCAGTTATTTTTTCAGCTATAAGCTAAATCTTCAAAAAAGCGAGTGTTTCCCAATCAATCCGGCAAGGGCAGACAGATCTGCCCTTTCAACTTAATCAGTCGGGTTTCAAATACCTAGGAGTGTCACTCGCTCAGTGCCGGCTCTCCTTTTAGCTAACTTTTCCCCCCTTCTCGTTTAGATGAAGGCGGATTTTAAGAGGTGAGGTAACTTACCTCTCTCTCTCATAGGGAAGATAAATGATGTTAAAATGAATAGCTTGCCCAAATTCATGTATCTTTTCCAATCTATCCCTTTGTTCTTACCCATGTCTTTTTTACAGCAATTAACCAGGCGGTCTCCTCTTTCATTTGGGCTGGAAAAACACCAAGAATCAGCAGGTTTTTACTTCAGCGATGTAAATTCAGTGGTGGGCTAGCACAATTTTCTATATTACTATTGGGCCGCCAACCTCCAGAAACCACTGTTCTGGTTGCACTCCCCAGATACATCATGGTGCCGGCTAGAAGGTCTCTCCTGCTTCTCCTCCTCTATCCCTGCTTTATTATGCTCTGCTCTTCCTACATCTCCCTCAAGTTACTCAGACAACCCTGTAGTACTATCCACGCTAAAAATATGGTACCAGTTTCGGTGCCACTTTAAAGTTCTCCACTACATCCATTTTGGGCTCTATTAATAATAACCATTTATTTACTCCATCTGTGGTCGACAGTGCTTTTACTCTCTGGAAAACTTGGCATTAAAACTTTCAAAGATCTTTATGTAAATTGTTTTTTTTCGAGTTTCCTAACCTGGCGATCAAACACGCCTTGACCCCATCTAATTTCTTCCGATATCCGTAGATAAGACATTTCGTCTCCTATAAGTTTGCTGGCTTCCCTTTATTACCCCCCATCCAGCCCTGGAATGAGTTATTGAATTTTTTACCTCAACAGAAATCAGTAATTTTACAAATTTATTCTTGGATTATGTCCTGCGATAAGCACTCCACTAATATACCTAAAAATGCTTGGGAGCAAGAAATGGGTCTTGAATTTTCGAATGATTTCTGGGATGGAGTGATCGATAGAACAAGTTCAACTTCTCTAAGTCCAGACTTTCCAAAATGTATCCCACAGTGATGGATGTGTGTGACAGATGTCATTCCTCCCCATGCAACCTCTACCATATGTTTTTTACCTGCTCGAAATTGAGCTATTACTGGACCTTTGTATTCTATACCTTCTCAGAAGCACTCAAAATCAACCTAACGCCATGCCCCCTGATAGCAGGGTTTGGAGTCCCAGGGGACTCCCTCTTGCTGAATTATAAAAATGCTGATATCATTGCTTTTTCTAAACTATTGGCACGACGCAGGATTTTTCTGCAGTGTAAGTCCTCTCAGCCACCCTTAGCCTCTCAGTGGCTATGTGATGTCATGAAACTTGAAAAATTAATGGTTAACAGGGGAGGGTGGTATGGGGGCCGGGGATTATGTTAGGGGGGTTAAAATTATAAAAATGTATTGATATATTTGCAGACACAGTATCTTTACAGTTTTTTTCCTGTCAATCTTTATAAATAAATGTATTTTTTTTTAATTGTCAGGGGTGCCTAAACCTTTGCATACGACTGTACTTGATATGGCCAAACCTAATGTTTCTGCTATCTCGTTTTCTGCCTAAAGATGGTTTGTTTCACTGTCAGGGACAGCTCTTTGGACTTCATAGTGACAGCTAACAGCAACAGATTGCAAATGCTAATTCCACACTATAAAAATCTAGACTTTTTGTCTTCTTACTTGTAAATTAACTAATGAGGGAATAATACACCTCTGGCCATGGAACTGCTGAGCAGCCAATTGTTCAAATATGTTGGACCCTTAAAACTGCGGGGACTACATACATATAAAAAGTGTGGTAATTCCTTCATCATTCACCCAATGTGGATGTCAACACCCTTAACTTACAGCTGAAAGTCTGCACTTTCAGCGCATATTCATTATTCAATTTCAAATCCGATACGCTCTGGTAGACAGATGAACTAAAGTGTCCAAATATATATAATCTTACCAACGGCAAATTACGTAACACCATTATTCCACAATGAGTCTAAAATCTGAACACACGGTTACGACAGCGTGTCAGTGTCTATCTGTAAACAAGGTCACTGTTTAATGTCCTAGTCAAGGCGTGAAGAATCGCTTGTTAGCATGAGCAATCACACGAGCACAAAATGGCCCTGACTATAAAGCAGTGTCTTGTGTGCTGCCCTTATGCGAAAACAATCACCACCTTTGTCTAGACTCTAAGACATAGCGTTGGCCATGACAAACCATTGAAGTAATAACAGATACCCCATACACCAAAGGAACAGAGATGGAAAAAGCTATATGAGGGAGGAATGAAAGAGGCAGAAAGGGAAAGACACAGTGACTAATGGGGTGAGGTAGAGGAGAAGAGAAAAGTGGCATTCCTTTGCCCCAACTCAAGGTCACTGTGGCTGCACACTTAGTATCACATGACCCTGCCATTTTAAACAGGCAGATACATGTCTATGGTAAAGGAATTAGCCTGTGATCTGAGGCTTAGCCTATTTCCTGCTGAGAAACCATGTGTGCTTCTTGGGGTAGGTGGGCGACCATCTGCCAGAACAAGATGAGAAACAAGGGTAGGGGCAGTTAGCCTTCCCGCCAGAAAAGAACAAAAAATGTGCAACAAGTACAGAATAGCAATTTGTTTTGTCTGGATTGCCATTGAACACATTTCTCCATTTCCCTTCTTTTTCCCCTACTTTTTTATTCCAGAACAACTGTGGTTTTTCAGGATTCAAGCCCTAGTTTTAAATGAATGACTTCATATGCTAGCCTGGTGGTAAATGTTAAAATCTAAATGGAAATTAGCTCATTGCCATGAAAAGACAAGATGCCAATTTGATTGTGGCTATTTTGATCTGGGGAAGTAATTTCACAGAACCGCAGATAGTCTTCATGACGTTCAAAGTTTCCTGTAAGAGGCTTTGAACTGAAACCCATATGACCACCCTCTTAAATGAGGAATGTCACTGTTTCCATATGTGCTATTTAATCACTAATTAACAAATTCCTAATTTTACAAAGTGGAAATGTCTACCCTCATCCTTGAAATTTGTTGAAGAATAAACTAAGCTGAAGGAAAATTTGTCCATCTGTTCGATTTAGAAAACTTTTTCAAGATGGTCAAAAAGTCTCTCACTGAAGAATGAATTGACTTAAATTTAAATTATGTTCAAGAAAATGCCCAAAAACACAACACAATGTAAAAAGTGACGTTGTTAGCACATGTGAATTGTCCTGTTAACAGTTAATTCAAATCAGAATATTGTGGAGATAATGACGACTGGGCTATCTTTATTTCCAATTGTCAAACTGACTCCTAGTGACACAGAGACAAAAATATAATTGTTAAGGGTCAACGTCCAAGCCCCACATTCACTAATAGATAGACCTGGTCAGGAATAGGAGGTAGCTGAGGTTTACTGGAGTAAGTCTGTGATGCTTAATCTTCTGCTGCTCATGTAGTTTTCCGTGGGACCTGTTGTATCTGCAGGCACCCAAAAGTCACACATCACCAACAGGGCCAACAGCTACGCACCACAGCCAACATATGGAGGCTACTTTATCATTGTCTGTAGGAATCATTCAGAGAGGTTATATGCAATTACCATTCTAACTAACAAAATATGTTTGCAGACCAGTCCACCTATTTTGGATAGTCATTTTCACTTTCAAATTGCTAACTAATTGTTCATGTAAGGCCTACATGATCTTATTGTCCCCTAAAAATACATGCAGAAAGGCCTATTTGACACAGCACATACATACAGTACACACAATCAGGACATGGTTTGTTACACAAACTTGGTCTGTTTTATAATGTAGGTCAAATTGTAGGTTGTATTTTAGAAGCATTTTATAAGCTTGAAAGGTTGTTGAGACATTAGTTCAAAATTCATATTCTTAAACTAAATAAATATTGAAGAATTGGCCTTAAGAAGATGAGCTCACTTAGGAACTTAACCCCAAAGGTTATCTAGGTTTTTAATCCATGTTTTAACCATTATTGTAAAGCAACAGTTATTTTGGTTGAACAAAGTAATTTCTCAAGATTATTTAATAAATATTATTAGTGTTTTTTTAAGGAATATTCTTTCCAGCTTTTAAGGGGTATTTTAAGGTATACTCCGCACTCCAAATTATTATGCATGTTGGAATTAAGTGTCATAAACATTAAATATTTTGTTTTTCAATCAAACTCATGGATGGTATTGTCTCCGGGCCCTTTGGATCACTGAAATCAATCTCAGACACCTGTGATAATTAGTTTGCCAGGTGAGCCCAATTAAAGGAAAACTACTTAAGAAGGATGTGCCACATTATTAAGCAGGCCACAGGTTTCAAGCAATATGGGAAAGAAAAAGGATCTCATGTTTTGGGCTGGAATCATGGGGAGATAGCTAGTAGGCCCCCTGAAGGTGTGGTAATGACCTCGGCAAAGTATATAGAGTGTCTGACTGTCCACTTTCTTCCATGGTACAAAAAAGAACTGTGCCTTCTGTAGCAAAATCATCTTCATGCATGACAATGCTCCATCTCATGCTGCAAAGAATACCTCTGTGTCATTGGCTGCTATGGGCATAAAAAGAGAGAAACTCATGGTGTGGCCCCTATCCTTCCCTGACTTCAACCCTATTGAGGACCTTTGGAGAATCCTCAAGCAAAATATCTATTGTGCGCAACTGTATTTGTTGCCTTATTTTGCGCTTCATAATGCGCCACAAATCCTCAATCAGAGAAAGGTCAGGACTGCACAATCTCTGCTCACGCAACCATGCGCTTGTAATCCAAGCAGAATGTGGTTTAGTGTTGTCCTGCTGGAAAACGCAGGGATGTCCCTGGAAAAGACAACGTCTGGATGGTAGCATATGTTGCTCCAAAATGTTATACGTATCTTTCTGCATTGAAATTTCAAATGACTCTTGTTTGTTCTTTACATTTTCCATACTGTCCCAACTTTTTCAGAATTGGGGTTGTACATTACAACATTGATTATCTTTTACATTTACATTTTAGTAATTTAGCGGATGCTCTTATCCAAAACAACTAACAGTAAATACAGGGACATCCCTCAGGAGCAACGTAGGGTAAAGTGCCTTGCTCAAGGACAAAATGCAATTTGGCAAAGTCAGGAATCAAACCAATAACCTTCTGACTAACCACTGAGCCATTTGACACCCCTAAAATATATACCTAAGACATTACCAATTTGAAGCCCTTTACTAAATTATTATGAATAACAAGACAATCCATGGGTTTCCTAAGATTATATGTGTGTGTGAGATATATACATATATATACATACATACACACACACACTCACCACTTCATTATGTACATGTTGCTAGTACTGGGTTGGAGCCCCTTTTGCCTTCAAAACTGGGTGAAAATGGAGGTGCTGGAAAAATTCCTCAGAGATTTTGGTCCACATCATGCAATTGCTGCAGATTTGTTGGCTGCATATTCATTATGCGAATATCCCGTTCCACCACATCCCAAAGGTGCCCAACTGGATTTGGGTCTGGTGAATGTGGAGGCCATTCAGTGAACCAGTTTGAGATGATGTGAGCTTTGTGACATGGCACATTATCCTTCTGGAAGTAGCCATTAAAGATGGGTACACTGGTTGTAAAGGGATGGACATGGCCAGCAACAACACTCAAGTATGCCAAGAATATGTCCCCCACACCAGTACACCATTAAACTGAACTGTTGCTACAAGGCAGGATGGATACGTGCTTTCTTAATGTTTATGACAAATTCTGACCGTACCATCTGAATGTCGCAGAGGAAATGGAGACTCATCAGACCAGGCAATGTTTTTCCAATCTTCTATTGTCCAATTTTGATGGGCTTGTGTAAATTGTAGCCTCAGCATCCTGTTCTTAGCCGACAGGAGTGGCACCGTTGTTGTCTTCTGCTGGTGTAGCCCATCTGCGTCAATGTTCAACGTGTTGTGTGTTCAGAGATGCTCTTCTGCATACCTTGGCTGTAACGAGTGGTTATTTGTGATACTGTTGCCTTTTAATCAGCTAGAACCAGTCTGGTCATTCTCCTCTGACCTTTTCTCTTTTTTCAGACCATTCTCTGTAAACCCTAGAGATGGTTGTGCAGGAAAATCTCTGTAGGTTAGAACTTTCTGAAATTTTCAATCCAGGCTGTCTGGCACCAACAAACATGCCATGTTCAAAGTCACTCAAATCACCTTTCATCCCCATTCTGATGCTTGGTTTAAATTTCATCAGATTCTCTTAACCATGTCTACATGTCTAAATGCATTGACTTGCTGCCACATGATTGACTGATTAGATATTTGTGTAAACGAGCAGTTGAACAGGTGTACCTAATGAAATGAGTGTATATATACACACTATATGGCCAAAAATATATGGACACCTGACCATCATATCCATATGATTTTGTTGGACATTCCATTCCATAAACATGGAGTGTGGTGGACACATGGTGGTGGACCTCCTTTTGCGGCTGTAACAGCCGCCACTTTCCTGGGAAGACTTTCCACAAGAATTTGAATGTGTCAGTTAGAATTTGTGCCCATTTAGCCAAAAGAGTATTTGTGGGGTCAGACATTGATGTTGGACAAGAAGGTCTGGCTTGCAATCGCTGTTCCAATTGATCCCCAAAGTTTTTTAATGTAGTTGCAGTCAGGGCTCAAACAAACTTTATTTATTATTATTTTTAAAAAATGTCTCCTCTTCCAATTCCAACTAATCCTGCCTTGTTGGCAGCTCTGCAACTCCTTGGACAGATCTGTGGGATAACGAAGGGTGCACACATGGTTCCTCCAAACACGTGGCACAGCCGCCGATACTTTTCACACTGCCAAACCAAACGGAAGACATCAGTCTGAGCAAGCACGGAATGATTACATTCACTGACTATACTTCCGCGAATTAACCCACAGGCACAAGATCTGAACACAATAAGTCGCTAAAGAGCGACGTGGCAGGATAGAAAATCTGATTTATATAACCCAAATCCCACGCAGCGCTATGCCAACTTGCGCTGCCTTGTGCAGGAGGCCCGGGGGAAAGTCAGAGAACCCATAGTCAGGTTCGAACCTGTGACTATCATGACACAGACTGTCGTGCAATGCAGCAACTTAGCCCACTATGCCACGTGGACCCCAGAAAACAAACTTGAGGAGCGATGACTTTATGGATCCCGCTTTGTGCACAGGGGCACAGTCATGCTGGAACAGGGAAAGGCGTTTGCCACAAATGTTTTTTTCAATTGTTTTTAAACACCAAACAGTGAAAGACAGCCCCAAACCCTTATTCCCACTCCATCATGAGTATAGGTGTCCACATACTTTTGGTAATACAGTTGTATGCAAAAGGTTAGGCACCCCTGACAATTCCCATGATTTTCATTTATAAATAATTGGGTCTTTGGATCAGCAATTTAATTTTGATCTACCAAATAATTGAAGGACACAGTAATATTTCAGTAGTGAAATTAGGTAAATTGGATGAACAGAAAATGTGCAATATGCATCAAAATGAAATTAGACAGGTGCATAGATTTGGGCAGCCCAAAAGAAAAATCACATCAATATTTAGTTGAGCCTCCTTCAGCAGAAAAAACAGCCTCTAGATGCACCCTATAGACTGTAATGAGTGTCTGGACTCTGGATGAAGGTATTTTGGACCATTCCTCCATGCAAAACATCTCCAGTTCAGTTAGGTTTGATGGTTGCCAAGCATGGGCAGCCGCTTCAAATCACCCCACAGATTTTCAATGATATTCAGGCCTGGGGACTTGGATGGTCATTCCAGAACATTGTACTTGTTCTTCTGCATAAATGTCAGAGTAGATTTTGAGCAGTGTTTTGGGTCGTTGTCTTGTTGAAATATCCAGCCCCGGCATAACGTCATCTTTGTGACTGATTCCTCTACATTATTCTCAAGTATCTTTTGCATATGACTGTATAGTGTATGAACAAACCTCGAAATCATAGTGTAAAAGTGGATCAGCTGGGTGTTTTTGACCACTTTGTTACATTTTGCTCTGAAAAAATGAATGGATTGAACATAACATTTTGACACTGTTGCCCTCTGATAGAAAGTCTAGAAATGATTTAATAATTAATACAACAAGTGTCCATTGCCCCTGCTGCAAGGGCTTAATACAGTCCATTATGTTACATTATTTGACACTTCACATAGTGACAGAACATTATATATTGAGGTTTTATTAAAAGGAAATGGGGCAATGAGATAGCTGGTAAAGGGAGTGTTCTTGATGTAGGGGTGGTTGGTCCATAAAATTCATAAGAGTGCTAGTAGGTAGTAATGAGGATGTCAGATAGACGCTGAAAAATAAGTGCATGATGTGGATGGTTATGCAGAATGACAACAGGGGCTGGATAGTTTAGTTTAATTGCCTTTATAATTTTTGTAAAAGTAGAAATAATTGATTTGCATACGATTTTGATGTAGTCTTGACTCCCATCATTATTCTAAAAAAAATCATTTTTCCGCCTCCATAAGGAGTAAATGCATTGTGAATTACCCAGATAAAGTGCTATAGCAGACAGCCTTGTAGGTCTCTAGGACAAGTCAGTCACAAAATTGTGTGTTAAAGACCAGGGCATTTCAGACTGAATATTATACGGGTACTCTGGGCGCCCTCGCTAGTTTGTATGTACAGTTGGCTATGCTTCATTGAATTTGCTTTGGAAATATTATTGCACTGGAAAAAAATCTATTGTTGTTATAGTAAGTCAACCAACCTATGGCTCACGCTTTGTCATGGGATACTTTGACATGGAATATTGTCTGCTAAACTTAAACTATAACTATCACTGAAACTATAACCATCATTCTAATAACAGGTAGAGTTTACGTCCCAAAAATAATAAAACAAGAGTAATCTAAAGAATTTCACCCAAAAATCACGAATGGAGTCAAAGTGGCTAGAGAGACATAATGGCTTCATCACGAACACAAGTTATGGAAATCATCTCATAATGAAAAACGAATTGACTCAAACAATGGAAAAAATAAAAACAATCCGAATTGTTCAAATAACGTTCAAACAACATTGCGCTAATAACGTAACGGTACGTTGACATTAGGCCAGGGAAGAAATCAAAGGCGTGACGCCGATTAAGCGATGTCTTATGTAGCTAGCTGCCCTTCCTACTTCCCTTCCGAGCACGAGGAGAACATTACGAGACTAAACCGGTTCCTGTCTTCAGAAGGCCGGTTTTAGCTGGCGTGTTGCCTTGGAGACGGTACCTCTATAAATACAGTTGGTCCCAAAGTGCCGGTTTCCACTCGTAGTTCAGCCAAAGCGTGGTACACAGTCTTACAGAGACATTTGCCTGACAAGGGAAAACTAACAATTTTATTTCCAGGATTCTGGTCTAATGGACAAACTCTTTGTAAATGCTTTTTAAGGTAAGACGTTTTCATTATACATTACATTTACATTAACTAATTCCTTTAAACGTCCGTCTATAGTTTAAACTACAGTACAGTGCATAAATTACCGGCCGGTATTTATCCATAACGAAATGGATATCTATGAAACTACATTTCATAGTTAAATGTACAGTTGCACGCTGGGTTTTCTTATAATGTAAGGTATGACTATGCGATATTATAAAAATGGCATTTATGTGTGTATAAATGTAATGATAATGTAACCTAGTTACATTATCATTACAGTACGTCGCGTATATACATTCTTTTATAGGGGATAAGTTTGAACCAATTAGTAAACGTTTTTAGTTGGAACGTTTTTTTAAACAAATAGCCCTTTCTGATTTCCAGTGGTGAACATTATAATAGACCCGCTAACTATTATTTCTAATGAGTTAACTGACGTTACCCGAAAGTGACGCGTCCTACGTCATGTTTCCGGTCTTTCGAAAGTGAGTCCAGATTATAATACATCGTAAAATGTAATTTTGAAATCCCGGTAATTCATTTGATAGTCGTTGTAATCCTACCCAAATCAAATTTATTGTGTTGACCGCGATCGGTCTAAATATTGTTCGAGCTGGGTACTTCCTGTGTGCTAGTCCATAACCGGGTACTGTAACGTTTTGCCGTCTTGGCCGCGAAATTGTTTAAAACGGAAACTTTTGGGGTGAATTTACTCGGTAGGTCTGTATACAGTTTAATGACTGACTACAAATTATTACAAGGATGAGGAGGCTTCACTCAGATCGTTATTAAACATCATTTTTGGTGCTTTTCTGCTGATTTGGTGGGCATGGCTTGAATCAATGCTTGACGTGGACAGGGGCCATGCTGACGTTCAACATTCAAAACCTTACACATATTTAACTAGTATCGTTTTTATAATTGGCACACCATTCGTCTTCAAAAGAACTCCCTAATCACATTTAATGTACATTTTGCCAACTATGCAAACTACATGGTCCAATGTAATACACAAAAGAAACCGCTTCAATGTGACTAAAAGGTCTGTATTCATGCCATTGGTTTTCCTTTTAGATTGAGAAATTAACTATACACACCTGTAAATAGCCTTCTTTACAAGTGTTCCTGGAAGGCTGTTTTCCCCCTCTGTGTTTAATGTAAATCATCCATAACTGCACTACTTGGTTAATCTTTCTGACATTTTGTTTAAAAACAGTTTTTGGATAGTCCTCATTGGTGGCTTTAGCCAAGCCCAGTGTGTTAATTGCAAGGGGGCCCTACTATCTGAATCCCTTAAAAAGGCTGCTCAAATAACAAAGGAGTGTTTGGCGGTAAAGTGGGGCCAAACATCCCCTAATAATGGAGGCCTCTAGGTGGCAAAGGATAGTTTTTGCATATGCGGCACTGTTGGAAATGATGATTAATTATTAACTGGGTGAGACATCCAAAGGCGTGATCAGCCAATTTATGTTTAGGATTGGCTTTATACCGGTTTATATTTAGGATTGGCTTTATACCGGTTTATATTTAGGATTGGCTTTATACCGGTTTATATTTAGGATTGGCTTTATACCGGTTTCAACAACAGTTGTGGTGGCAAGTATGCAGCCTTTTAGTTAACACAAGATACTTGCTGGATTAAAAAAGGTCTAAGTAGAGGCCTCTGGTGCTGCATGTGCCCAATTCCACAAGTCGCAGATAAAACTACAAGGTTTACACCGTCCAGACTGGTGAGGGTTTCAACAACCCAAGACAAGCATCTTAACAAGACAAGCATAACATGCAGAAAAATAAATCTATGTTCACATTTTAAGGGACAGTGAAACGTTTAATTTGACGTATCAACTATCAAAATGAAATTCCTGTGTCATAATAAAGTCTTGTGAAATTGCACACACAAATATTACATGGTGTCTCGCAATATTCCACTTCACCATTTAAAGCTGCATTGTTGCATTTGCTAAGTTATGGGTCTAATTCTAACAGTCAAATGAATGGCATAGAGAAAGGGTGTCACATGGGATTTAGCTAATATATTATATTATATTATAATTTATTAAATGTCACAAATGACTTTCTGTTTGCAGAAAAATCGCTTTAGGAAAGCGCACACTGGCTACTCTGTGGGCCCCGGCCTAGAGTCTTATCTGAAAGGTTTCAACTTCACCGGTGAACCTCCTTGGCTGCTCTGCACCTGATTAAAATACTTTACTAAATTCCATCTCTGTTTCTGTCCAAGTAAGTGTTGCTTTCCAGTCTTTTACGATGCATTTAAAATCGTTTTAGAAATCATTTAAACATGTACTGTAACTGTTGAAGTAAAACTCTAATTCATAATAGTCATTTTATAATAGTTTGAGAACATGTAGTATTGGCTCAGTTTTAATTGTACATCAGTTATTTGCCCACTCTTCTGTCATTATTAAGTCTTTTCTCTTTTATCCACAGATTTCTTTTGTGACCACAATCAATAAGATATTCTGACCATGAACACCTCCACTCCTGCAGAGTATGACTTTGCCTTCCTGGAGGAGGGTTTCTGTGCCCGTGACATTGTTGAGCAGAAGATCAACGAGACCTCTATGTCGGTAAGACAAACATTCTGCTGTCCCTGACCTTGTTTTATTGCAAGTAGTTATGTTGATGTGCCCTTGAGCAAGGTACCCTAATGCATGCTACGTTAAGTTCCTCTGGATAGGAGTGTCTGAGTTACAAGAAGTTAAACAAGTCATTGTAAGATCGTTTTCTTACTCCCTGGCATTATGTTTCCCCTAAAGGATGATAAGGATGCCTTCTATGTCTGCGACTTGGGCGACGTTCTGAAGAAGCACCTGAGATGGGCACGTGCTATGCCCCGCGTCACGCCCTTCTATGCCGTGAAATGCAATGACAGCCGAGCTGTCGTAACGACTCTGGCATCCTTGGGTTCTGGCTTTGACTGTGCAAGCAAGGTATTTCTTTCTTTCCAACTCCTGAATTGAAATGCTGTAACTGCCCACCCCTGAGTTTCCTGTACTGACTGAGTTTTTTGTTGCCCCATAAGACTGAAATCCAGATTGTTCAGTCTCTGGGCGTGGACGCGAGCAGGATCATCTATGCCAATCCCTGCAAGCAGGTGTCCCAGATTAAGTACGCCTCTGCTCACGGAGTGCAGATGATGACATTCGACAGCGAGGTGGAGCTTATGAAGGTGGCTCGGTGCCATGACAAAGCAAAGTAAGACGCTCCTTCGCCCCATCCTTCAGCCATAGTGAAAATGTTCTGTATAGAAGTGTCTCTCACGTTCTTTTTCCTTGTCCAGACTGGTGCTGCGCATTGCCACAGATGATTCCAAGGCGGTGTGCCGGCTGAGTGTAAAGTTCGGTGCCACCCTGAAGGCCTGCCGAGGTCTCCTGGAACGGGCTATGGAGTTGGGCCTGGACGTTATTGGGGTCAGCTTTCACGTGGGCAGTGGCTGCACAGACCCAGACACCTACAGCCAGGCCATCACTGATGCCCGCTATGTCTTTGACATGGGGGTGAGTGTTCTGCTACGCATTTATAACCTGGTTAATTGTATCTTGTTTCCGATATTTACAAGTTAAACACATGGTATTGCATTTAACAATAAGTGTGAAGGGAATAGTTAGGTTCAACAGTGTTGCTTGGAGATAAAATGACAGATGCTCTGTTTCTGTGGCCCTCTAGTGTTATTGCTAACTCCTCCTTGTTTCCGCAGGCTGAGTTTGGTTTCAACATGACCCTCCTGGACATTGGTGGTGGTTTCCCTGGGTCTGAGGATACCAAGCTCAAATTTGAGGAGATCACAGCAGTTATCAACCCAGCACTGGACAAGTATTTTCCAGCAGACACTGGCATCAGGATCATTGCAGAGCCAGGCCGCTACTATGTGGCCTCTGCATACACCCTCGCTGTTAACATCATCGCCAAGAAGGTGATCATGAATGAGCAGTCTGCCTCTGATGGTAAGTGCGAACCACTCAGATTAACCATAAAATTTACGTGAGCCTCTTATCCAGTCACTTACAGCAGCCATTATGTGTTTTGATACTTTCACGTTGGCCTTCCGTGGGAATTGAACCCGGCATCTGTAAAGTCCAACACTGGACCACAGTCCACAAACCGTGACAGCAGTGTTAATAATTTCCCCTACAGAGGATGACGACTGGACCAGTGACCGGACTCTAATGTACTACGTCAACGACGGCGTCTACGGCTCCTTCAACTGTATTCTCTATGACCATGCTCACTGTCTGCCTACCTTGCACAAAGTAAGATGATTAACACATTTTACCAGTCATTTTGTAGAGCAACTTCATTGCATTTTCACACTGACCCTCTATGGGAACAGAAGCCACCATCCTGGAGTTTTAGAAAAGTGATAAACAATTCTGAACACTGTTTGCTAAACAATGCTACGTTCATGTTTTTCTAGAAGCCCAAACCAGATGAGCGCATGTACCCCTGCAGCATCTGGGGACCAACCTGTGATGGCCTGGACCGTATCGCTGAGCACTGCATTCTGCCTGACATGCAGGTGGGAGAGTGGCTGTTGTTTGAGAACATGGGGGCCTACACCGTAGCTGCATCCTCCACCTTCAATGGCTTCCAGAAGCCAGACATCTACTACATAATGTCCCGTACAGCTTGGTAAGTTCTTGTGAATGCAGTCCAATGTATAAGAAATGAATGTAGAGAACATGGCCTTCATGTCACTAATACCCTTGTTTGTCCCTGTAGGCAGTGCATGCAGCAGATCTGTGCCCAGGGAATGCCCACGCATGTGGAGGAGGTCTCCTGCCTAGCATCAAGCTGTGGCCACGAGAGCAGCCTGGAACTGCCTGCCAAACCTTGCCAGACCAGCGTAGTCTAAATGCAACATCAGTGTCACCATACGCACCACGCTGCCACTCTATGGGCCCAGCATCCTGTGTTAGTTTCCCCATTATTGTTTAACATTTTATTTTATACATCTATCATTAAAAGGCCAGTTACTTGACTAGAGGAGAGGGGCATGTTAGCGCACATTTCACTAATCTGTATAAAAGACTGAGCTGTAATCCTGAGGCTGCCTCGAGGTCCTTCCAGAAACATCTGAGGGTTGTATTCACAATGTTAGACTGGCTAATGCCTACAACACTGAGGTTATGTTAAATTCATGTAGGGGCCACACTTGTCACCAGTTCCATATGAGAGAAATTGCACAATGACAACATGTATGTTACATGGCAAAGTGTCTTATGCTCCATCTTTGAATTGAATCCACAACACCCCCATCTCAATCTATAGGGGCTTTTTGAGGGCAGATACATTTCAGGACATGGCTGCTACAGATATTTAATTTCCCCTGGCTCTTGTCTTTCATACAGACCCCCTTGAAAAAAGGAAGTTCTCAACCATGCATACTCTCTCCTTGTCAGTGTTTTTTAAACTAAGTAAAACATCTTGTGAATTTTTATTATTTACTATTAATGGTGCATTTTAAAATGGATATGAAAGAGATGGGATTGCACATTTGTATCGCTTTCCTATGGAAACTTTTTTAATTTTGTATTATTTTTAATAAATAAAAGTTGGTGCAGAAGTTAAGTGTTGCTATCTGGGTGAAGTCAGTATGAACTGGATAACATCACAGTATTTAAGTGAGTCAACCTGAAACTTTACAAAAGGACCATATTTAAATCAACATAAACTGAGTTATTCCAAGCCACATTAAAACTAACGTTGAAATAACATTAAGACAATTGCAAGCAACATATTTAATAACTGACATTTTAATTACCAGTAGCCAACATACTCATGTTTTCATTACAAGGCAAACTCTTACTGTACTCGATCTATGACCTGTCCAGTTAAATAGTCTGTTGGAAGGTGAGTGTGCTTCTTGCCCATTGTCACTTTCCATCCCCCGTTTGAGGTCACATGACCTTCTCTCCTGTGATGAACAGGTGTACAGGCTTCTCAGACTGCAGCATCTGGGCAGCCCTCTTGGCACCAGTGATTGCAGTGAGACGCTGGGCGTCGTAGCGGGAGTACAGAGCTGTGCAAGTCCAGCTGGCTTCCTCTCCTCGGCCCCCCGCTTGCAGCATGTTGCATACCTCACTGTAGAAGTGCGGGTAGGTGGGCAGCCCGTAGAAGATCAGGTTCTGAATGCCCTGTATTGTGTATCTGATAATGGAGTGACAATGTAGTTATTCAGTGTGACATTAACAGCAGGGCAACATCGTGTTTGTATTTAAAAAATATTCTATTATGGGCCTACAATTTCAAACAGAGAACCCTTTACCTCTTGTAGAAGTGGAATCTTTCAGTGAAGAGAACAAACTGTTTGTCTCCCTTCTGGAAAAAGTGCCTGGCTCGGGACACCTCTGACCTTGTTGAGTACTCGCATAGGCTGGAGAAATTACTGTACGTCTTTTTCATGTAGTTACGCAGCCGGACGTAATCGAAGTATGAAGGAATGTAGATGAGAGTATGGGACATGACTGAGTCTTTGTACTGGGGGAGGACCTTGTCAACAAAGAATTGGAACCTGACAATGTAGATACCATTTATTAATGTATTTTAAGATGTCAGTATAACATCAATGCAACATATAATGTAGGGTCTCACTGCTCATCAAATCATACATTTAATGTAGTCAAATCTGACAAATATTACATAGTGGTATTAAACACTAACAAATGAAAATGTAGAAGTGGAATACGCCCTCTAGTGTTCTGCATCCTGCACCAGGGTTGTGTGGAAAGTTGAGAAACTATATTTGCTGCCCAGATCAGATGAAATATAACACTGTTGAAGAATAGTGTGCAGTGTTAATTTACCTTGCATCATGATCCATTAAGCTGTTAGAGTTGATCCTCTGAAAGACATGTGGTAGTTGAACCAGAACTTGGCAAATGGAGCCTGTTACAGGCATATTCTTTATGGCAATCTGCAAACATGAGTGAAAAATATTTTATTCAAATAATAATCTTTCCAACGTAATAACTCAAAAGTGTACAGAGAAATTGGATATAAAACGGGTTAAAACCACACTCACTTGGCCTCGGTAATTAAAGCAGTGCTTGGAGAAGAGGTTGTTTATCTGTGGATCCTGGATGGCACTAAATACAAGTGTCTGGCGATAATATTTGGCCCAGTTGTTCAAGTTCCACATGCGCACCCTGGAGAAGTTCACCCCATGGGCATCCAAAGGCTGCAAGTTCAGATGCTTCATCACATGCTGGAAGAAAGCACCAGATTAATGAATAGTTAGTCATACAACAAATGAAATCCACTAAAACACTGAATGAGCAGAACTCACCCCTAATTTATATAATTTACATTTGTCCATATTACTAATGATAATGAAATACAGAACAATCATAACCTAGACAACCATTTATTCAGCCTAATCCTGCCAGTAGCTAATGCTGGCAGTATTTAAACAACTACCCAGTAAGCAGGTAACCCTAACACTACAGGTTAGTTACCTGAGGTAGTATGTAACCCAAACACTAGGTCAATTACCTGAGGAAGCAGGTAACCCGAACACTGTAGGTCAATTAACTGAGTTAGCAGATAAACCTAACACTACAGGTTATTTTATTGACATAGCAGATAAACCTAACACTACAGGTTATTTTATTGAGGTAGCAGATAAACCTAACACTACAGGTTATTTTATTGAGGTAGCAGATAAACCTAACACTACAGGTCACTCTACCAGCAGATGCTCCCAGTTTTGCATGAGGAAGACATCAGCCTGATCCACCACCAGCATCTCGATTGAGGACAAAAAATCAAAGTCTCTGTTGGCCTCTCCGTCTGCTCCCAGCACTGTACGTAGTCCCAGCGGAGATGCAATGATGATGTCAGATGAGTAGAAGGGTGCATAGAGACGAATGTTTCGCTTCACGATAGAGACTCCTGGTTTGGAGAAAGGGGTCAATCAATATTCTTTTCTTTTTCCAGCAGATATAGCAGAGATGGGATGCATGTTTTATTTGTTCCTTTTTTACTGCAGGAAGGTACCTTTAATCCACTACGAAATAAATTTACACATTGTTTTCTTAATTTGGCACTCTAAATCAAGGAAAACTGAGGGCATTTTTATTGTAAAGAAGAAGTTCTGTATTTAGGGCCCAGAAGTTGTATTCTTGATCTAAATGCCATGACAATGATGTCTAAAGATGTGTTTTTTTATACATAAATCAGTCTTATTCCATGTTTCATTGTTGTTCTGAGCACCATTCTGAAACTTTGAGGCATGCAAAAAATAGTACTTACAAACTTACTAGCTCTTATTATACTGTGCTGGTGTGTAGAAGTTCTTGACTAAACATCAAAATGTAATTGTCTTTGCTAGAGTACAACATACTGTGTATATTATAGTTCAATACAAGTATTTCAATGTCCTTATTGTGGCAATTGGAGCAAGAATCCATCTTCGGGACACTAAATACTGAACCTTCAATTTCATCACCAGCTAACTAACTTTTAACCCCCCAACAAAATGTTCTTACTAGGAAATGTTACTATATTTAGTTAACAATGATTACAGATGTAGATCTAGGATTAGGGTTGTCCACACTTTTCAAGTTACTACCCATTTACCTGGATTGTGATTGTCTATGATTAACTAAAGAAATCAAGGCATTTTACAGAAACAAACAATTATTCTTAGTGATGTCTTGTTGTGTACTACACCGATTTGCTTGCTGACCTATCCTGAAATGGTCATCGACGTTGCCGGAGAAAATGGCTGTGTAATCGTCTGGTTTGAAGGCTCTGGTCTTCGTGTCCACTGGCACTTCTCCAAAGTCATCCTTGAATCTTTTCTTGTGACTGACATCCAACTGCTTGCCCTTGGTCTCCAAGAGGTTGATGAAGGTCTGGACCACCCGCAGTGCTCCATCTCGGAACGGTACGAGAATCAGAACCTGTACACAGATGTATGAGGACAATTAACAGCACTCCACTCGTCCAGACTGGGGCAATGTACACAAATAAACGGGTGGCATACTTTCGGTCGAGTTAGGCCTTGGTCTCTGGGCTCATCTTGTAGCTCTACTCTGGCCTTGCTTCCCTTGGTATTTTCCTTCGTATGGTTTTCCTTCATCTGGGCATTATGAGCCAGAATGCGGGAGTTGGACTTCAACACATGGTTAAGAGCATGGAGGCAGTAAGCACTGCGGACCTGCCGACCCTCTGTTAGTGGTGAGCTCTCTGGGAAGTACACATCCCTGTAGGAGCCCATAAGAGCCAGCAGCTCCAGCTGTAGAGTGCTGACCTCCTCTGTAGCCTCCTTAGATTTGGAGTTCTGGTTCAGAGATGTCCAGTTAGCTTCCAGGACTTTGTGGAAGGCCAGAGATCTTTTATCTCTCTCCTGCCCGATGGGGCCAAACCTCTCCAAAGGGGTGGAACAGAGCAGGGTGCCCAGTCTTGGCCACTTTGGTATTGTGTGTGGGGAAAGAAATGGTGAGAGTGGGCATGAAGAGGCGATGCAATATTGACCATAGAAATGGCAACGAGCACACATTAAAACAAATTACATCAGAGAATAATAATATTGGAGTACCTTGACTTGATTCTTGGCCTTAGTACCAGTGGTGATTATTGTCACGTCTTCCTCACTAATCTCTGTGTCATGGTGTAGGATAAAGGAGTCTAAAAAACAGATTGGTCTTTTAAAAATGTAAAGCAGATAAGAGTTCCTTCTTATTGCAAAGCAGGGGTGGGGCAATGGAATTCACTATGAAGTTGTTAGATGGTGATGTTAAGGCTTGGCAAGATCTTTGTTGAAATGATGGTTTCAGGAGTCAGGTTGCGGTTGATAATAGAATGTTTAATAAAGTACTTCTCGTTATGGTTTACAAAGTCATCTCATAACAAGGCAATCAAGACGGATGAGGAAAAATGCCCCGAATGATTATATGGAACTGGGTTATATAGCCTTAGCATTGTTGTTCGCACACCTCCTAGAAGAATCTCCTCAGACCCGTGACTGTCTCATGTGAGCACATGTGCTGGTCACCGTAACTTCTGTCTAGTGTCTAATCAACCTGGCCTCGCTAGTTGTTTATCAAATAACTCAGTAACCCTTATCTGTCTAATGTCCTGTCAGTAAAATGTCCTGTTCTATTAGTCTGAATGGCATCCACATGTATTAGACCTGTGATGGAATTACACTCTAACCTACAATAGATCATATAGTTATAAGCAGTCTAATATATAACAGAGTTATAAGCTATAAGTCCTAAACCATAAGCTACAGCTTATTCTGATGTTATAATATAAGAACTTTAGAGGCTCTCTCTCTGTCCTCACTCACCTGCTTGCTTGGCCTTGCTTCCTTGTCTACTCTCCTAAAGGAAAGTCTTATCTGGCTTGACCATGAATTTTCTCCCTGTCCTAGAATCTCCCAACAGGCCTCAACTATAGGTGTACAACTCTCTCATCTAGTAATACCATTCCAAACTGTTCTAACTGTATTTAAACATGAATATATAGAACCTACTTCAACAAAGTTTTCCAGGTGGATGGAGGATACTAAACTGAAGGATGACTTTCCAAACCTTCCTAAATGTTAACTTACCTTGTTTGTCCTCTTGTCCACCAGTGTTCTCTGTGCCGTCCTGTTCTCCTTCTCCAAAGTTATTTTCCAGACAAAACTGAGACTCGTGCTCCTTGTCCTCAAACTCATGCTCTCCGGCACTTTCACCCTTCACAGCATTCTCACCCACTTCATTTGGTTCTGCTTCTTTTGTTGTCAGAGTCAAGCATTTTTCTTCCACTTGATGTTCCTCATCTTCACCATCTCCATCACTGCTTTCTAAAATAAAGCATACAAGTTAGAATACCAATAATAATTTGCCCTACATGGATAAGGTAAAGACAAACAATCGTGGTATGAATGTTATTATGTGTGTACAATTTTACACATAACAAATCAGCCACCAGTGGACATTTCACTCGCCTTTACTGAGATGCTCTTCACCAACAAGATCATCATCATCATCATCATCTACACTCTCATCGTCTTCGCGGTCTGCTCGGTAGCTGAAAGTTGTTAACAACTTCTGATATGCCGACTTTTGTTCTGGTTCCTCATTATCCTCACTTGCAGCATCGGACTGTACTGGGCTATCCGGCTGTGACAATCAGAAAACATTTGTACTTTTATAGCTAACACACAAGGCAGCTAACTAACTAATTGCAAGTCGCTAGATAAACGGTTAAGACTTACCAGATCCAAAACCTGGACTGTATCTGCTTTTTCTGGAACTCTAGAAGAAAACATTCAAATATACTTAATGTCAAAAGCAACAAATAATGTGACCAGCCATGTTCTGTAGCTAGCTAGCAAACCTTAATTGAAAAATTACCGTGAAATAGATTGTTTGCCTACATATCATGGAATGGATGCTCCTCCCCAAAATCTTTCAAATGTTTCTTCTGTTTTTTTGATAAACTGTTGAAAACCTGATTTTTCTGTTTTCTTTTCCCCATCTTTCAGACACTAGCCAGGTAGCTAATGCTAGCTTAGTGCAATGAGGTTTGTTTCAACATTTAGTTGGGTGAGAAGACACGTGTTCTGGCTGGACATTCGCGTCACTTCCGGTAGTCAAATTAAGGGGATAGAACATAAATAACCGTATGAATGAAGGTGGCCTGTGGGTTAGGGCATCTGACCGTGGTCTGAAAGGTCTCTGGTTCAATTGCCAAGGTGAAAGCTTTATTTGGTGTGAAGGCTATAATCATTTATAATCGTGTTGTCTGTATTTATGTATTTTTCATTTGCTGTACACAGCGCTCTGCTGAAAAAGAGAAATTGGTCAGACTGATTTTCTTTGTATAAATAAAGGTGAAATAAACTCGGTAACATCACATACATTTTTACAGCTTTAATGTAATTGAAAACGGTTTATAAAAGCAATAAGCAATTAATTTACTATTAATAATTTTTTACTCTGACCATTTTGTATTTAGATTTTACATGAGAATACAGAAGTGTATAAGTGTTGCTTAACTTGAAAATTATGCCGCTTACATTATTGGCAGAGATATTGTAAAAACACAATCTTGCATTCCTATGGAGGGTACAACTTCAAAACAAGACATGGATAACACTCACATGACTGTAGGTTTTGGGTGGCATCTGCAAATAGGGGTCACATCTTAATGGAGGTGTTCAAGGAAGACACACTGACAAAAAACTGACCAAACAGTGAGGCAAATTGTAAAAAAAAGTGCAAAAAAGAAGCTGCTCTTAGGAACAAGCATATTCATATCTGCAGCAAGAATGGGACTGTGAGTGGTGTGACACAGTCCCCACCCATTTGACAGTGAATCCTGTGACCCCTGTCCTCAGTCACCACCCATTTGACAGTTAACCCTGTGACCCCTGACCTCTTAGTCACCACCCATCTGACAGTAAACCCTGTGACCCCTGACCTCTTAGTCACCACCCATTTGACAGTAAACCCTGTGACCCCTGACCTCTTAGTCACCACCCATTTGACAGTAAACCCTGTGACCCCTGACCTCTTAGTTACCACCCATTTGACAGTAAACCCTGTGACCCCTAACCTCTCTCATGCTCCCTTCCATCTCTCCCTGCCAGGTTGGACACGGACGGCATTTAATTGTTGTTGTCCTTTCTAAAAGGGAGTTTATGGCTCTGTTAATTTCTCGACACAAATTGTAACCTACTAGTTCAACTATAACAGTGCCATCCGATTTGTTACCAATGCCCCATTTAACACCCACCACTGTGACCTATACGCACTAGTGGGCTGGCCCTCATTACACACTCGGCGCCTGACCCACTGGTATCACCTTATTTACAAATCAATCCTAAGAAAAACCCCTCCTTACCTGAACTCACTCCTCATTATTGCCTCACCCTCCCGTAACCTGCGCTCATCCAGGTAAATCTCCCTGGTCACTCCTAAAGCCCACACCTCTTTTGGCCGAAATGCATTCCAGTTTGCCGCAGCAAACGATTGGAACGAGCTACAGAAGACTCTGAAACTCGTGACCACTGTCCCCCTAACTTCCTTTAAATCTCAATTATCAGAGCTTCTGTCTGACCATTGCACCTGCTGACCCCCCCCCCCCCACGTGCACTACC
>JACXGM010001738.1:0-26887 GCA_016801145.1 Umbra pygmaea | reverse complement strand
TTGAAAATATGAAACGTTTAGGTTTTAAGCAATGAAGCAACAAATAAAATACAGCAATGTCAATGATAAAGGACTTCAATGTGTTCTGGTAGATTATTTTTTATTACCTACAAATCATGCTACCAATTTAACATTGCAAAAAAGACAGCAAGTGACTCAAACTCATTCCATGTTGTCTACAATGTTGTCTACAATACAATTGAAATCTGGTATACCATTTCAAACGTGGTATACCAACTAGGGATGGGCATGGCTAATCGAATATCCAGATATACTAAAATAAATTAGTATTTGAATACTCGTAAGAGTAATTGGATAAACATTTTAATAAAACATCTTTATCTAAATTGAATATATAATAAAGATTTCCATGTGAATTCTAATATTTGGGATTGTTGAAACTATTAGAAAATAAGCAAAAACGTTATGCTGCGACCCTGCATTCTGCTGCAGAGTCCTTTCATTTGGCGCTCAAACCCGGGGAAAAGGCTTGAAGGTATTTCGATCAAGTTTATGGCCAAAATAACATTTAATGTAATCTTTATATGGGTGATTCCTGTTTTGAATCATATTTTTGGCTTCCTATTTTCTGAATATTCAAATCATTGTATTTGATGTTTTAAAAAAATGTTTTTGTCAGAACAGTGCTATACTTAGCTATGAGGAATGCATGTTGGCCAAGCTCAGGCTGATTATGGGATGTTTTTTGTACATTTTCTTCCAGACGTTTTCCACCCTGTTAGGGACATGTACATGGTAATCACAAAGTGAAACAATACTGAACTTTTCTTGGATATAATGTGTCCCTTGTGCTATGATAAAAGTGTCATTCTTGTTGCATTAACAGTTTTAATTTAATGAAGAGTACCGTATATATCTTGAATATTAAAACATTTAAACATGAACATAAAAGATTAAAACACTCATGAAGATAAGATTTAAAACACGCATGAACAATTTTTATTTTGTAATAAAGCATAGTTTTCCTTGCTTTACAGTGTAGATATACAACAATGGTATATATAAACAAGAACAACTATTCTACTACTACTACTACTACTACTACTACCACTACTACACTTACTACTACTACTAAAAACACTTATAGAATTTCTAGTCAGTAAGGTGTATACCCAAAAAACCCTGTGGGGTTCCACCCTGTTAGGCATACATAACCTAACAGGTTGGAAATTAACAGGGTGGAATCTTTTAGCTAAGTTAGCTGTTAGCTCTTTGAGTTAGCAACATTTAGCTAGAACACACTCTACAGATGAAAAGGTCTTAAAAAACTATTTCTAACATGTTTTGATAAATATTTTATCCAATAAATATTTTCTATAATATATACTAACAGGATCGAACTTTAAGGGTGCCTCAAACAGGTGTATCATATGAAGTTGAGAAAAATAAACAAGGGAGTGGCTGTTGGAACTTACCTCAGTTTTCCAGTTGAATTCCCTCCAAAAACAGATGTTGTCACTTCCTGCAAATGGCTGTATGGATTTGTAGTCTTTTTTGGGAGGCAAAAAAATACAGACTAACAGGGTGGAAAAGGACTCTGGGGACATATAATATATTATATAACTACTTTTAGACAATAATAAGAGTAAGGTAATCATTGGGACATGGAAATTTGATCCAAAACAGGAATCACCCATATATGCTAGATCAATTTATTGAACATGATGAAACAACAATGAACATAGAAAAATGCTGTGTACTTTAATAGAAAAAAATATACACCGATCAGCCATAACATTATGACCTAATATTGTGTAGGTCCCCCTTTTGCCGCCAAAACAGCAGGCCCATATGCAACAAACTGCGATGCACTGTATGTTCTGACACCTTTCTAACAGAAACAGCATTATCTTTTTCAGAGATTTTAGCTACATTAGCTCATCTGTTGGATCGGCCAGCCTTCGCTCCAATCGTGCATTAAGGAGCCATAGTTGCTCAAATCCTTGTGCTTGCCCATTTTTCCTGCCTCTTCATTTTTTCTTTAAAGTTGATGAGCAGGAAAAATGGGCAAGCATAAGAATTTGTGCGACTTCACAAGAGCCTAATTGTGATGGCTAGACAAATGGGTCAGAGCATCTCCAAAATTGCAGCTGTTATGGGGTGTTCCCAGTCTGCAGTGGTCAAAAGTGGTCCAAGGAAGGAAAAGCGGTGAACTGGCAACAGGGTCATTGCTCATTGATGCACGTGGGGAGTAAAGGCTGGCCCATGTGGTCTGATCCAACAGACAAGCTACTGTTGCTCAATTTGCAGAAAAAGTGTATGCTGGTTCTTATAGAAAATTGTCAGAACACATTGCATCGCAGTTTGTTACGTATGGGGCTGCTGTTTTGCCAGCAAAAGCGGGACCTACAAAATATTAAGCAGGTGGTCATAATGTTATGGCTGATTATTGTAGAACTGTATGGTCCATCCCAATAATAGTCCATTCTGGTGATAGGCCTAACACCAAATTATTATTTATCTCATACAGGCAAGGCCAATTGCCACTGTGCTCAATCCCCACTTTGCACTTTGTGGAACAGCCTCTCCACCTAGAGATCAGGGACAAGCTGACAGAAATGTGTAGCGGAGTCAAACTTTCCAATCCTATCCCCAGCCACATCAATAATACCCAGCCAGATGCCACAGATGCCTATGAAGAGCAGCCAATGCAGTTCTGCACCCACGTCGCCTGTGCTGCAACACTCAACAAACGTTTTGGAGAGGACTACTACAACCATACATGATCACATAAAAAAGCAAAATTGCGTTCTATTTCAGCAAGCTGGACTGCTGGCAAATCACCTCCGTACTCGCCCCTGAGCAAAAGGGCTAATGCCGTTGTCTTAAAAAATATACTAGTAGCCATGTAGTATAATAGGATATTTATTTATTTTCGCATGTCATCCTTTTGAATTCCTTTTTGGATATTTCATATCCTTCCAAATTCAAGATAATATACAATATTTCTTTATGCATGTCTTTCGTTTTTATCAAGTAGAGCCTACCTAATGTGTTTATTTTCATCCAATGTATATTTTTATTTAATATAATAATAGGCTAAGCATTATTTACTCGGTTAAAGAGCCTACAGTAGCCTACTTCTAAAGACTCAGCATTTTGTCAAGTTCATTGTCTTTCGCCATGTTCAATATAATGATCTTGCATTTGTTTTCTTAATTTAATCTGATAGTTTAACAGTCACAATACTTGCCACAATATGTAGTGGTTCATGTGTTTACTGTATGCTTTGCATCATGTCAGTTGAATTAAATAATGGAACATTAAAAATGTGTTGACTATCCGGATATTCAAAAATAATTTATTTAGGATACTATTCAAATAGTAATATAATTTAAAATGTCCATCCCAAATACCGACAATGCCCGGGGGTCCTGCTGAGGGCAGGGCAATATTGACATAGAATTGCTTCTCAGTGCTGCTTGGGGTGGACATGCAGAGGTTAATCAGGGCTGCCTTCCTTGTCTTGCTCTAGTGAGTCCTTTCAGTTAGACAGCTGCCAGCTCATCTATGCTTATTGGCCAGGGGATCCATTCACATCCAGCGCATGTGCTGGCATGATGGCTTAATGAGATGTGCACCGAAGACACTCTCTCAAACCTAATGTAGAGCTAATCAATAGCCATAAATGTAAATGGGACTTCATACATTTGGAAGAGGAAAATGATATTCATCACCAGTCAAAGATTTTAGAACACCCAGGAACATGTGTCTTGATAGAAATGGATACTTCACACACCAAGGTGGATTTAAATGGATCAGAAATTATAGTCAAACATGATTAATTATGAATGAGCTAAAGTTTCATCATTCCAACACTGAATTAATGGCTGCTGTATGTTGTATGTGAATAATTAATAATAAATCACCAATTTGCAACATTGGTTATGTCTTGGATTTATACTTTAATCCATTTATTGCCAACTTGTTGAATTTCTATAAAAAAACTGAAAATCACTGGGCGTTCTAGACACTTTGAACCATAGTACTGTATATTCAGATATATTACCAGTCAATATACTAGTGCAATCCAACATGATTAACCCCTGTAGTAAATATGAAGATCAGCAAAAAACATGAACAGAAGAGCTTTCGTGTAAATCAGATTGGTTTTACATTTTAAATGTGAGAATAACGTTCTATAATTTGGTTACAATCGTTCAAAAATGCTGTCATGGTGCGCCCAGGGTTTGTTTTGGCCAAAATTAAGGTATACAGAACTCTCTGAGCACTACTACACCCCTGTTTGCACTCTGTGGAGGTCACTGCTTAATTTAACTATGGGATATCTGGTCACTGCTTAATTTATCTATGGGATATCTGGTCACTGCTTAATTTATCTATGGGATATCTGGTCACTGCTTAATTTATCTATGGGATATCTGGTCACTGCTTAATTTACCTATGGGATATCTGGTCACTGCTTAAATTATCTATGTGATATCTGGTCACTGCTTAATTTATCTATGTGATATCTGGTCACTGCTTAATTTATCTATGGGATATCTGGTCACTGCTTAATTTATCTATGTAAAATCTGGTCACTGCTTAATTTATCTATGTGATATCTGGTCACTGCTTAATTTATCTATGGGATATCTGGTCACTGCTTAATTTATCTATGTGATATCTGGTCACTGCTTAATTTATCTATGTGATATCTGGTCACTGCTTAATTTATCTATGTGATATCTGTTCACTGCCTAATTTATCTATGGGATATCTGTTCATACTCTACATGCAAAACCTGTTCAACACAAATGCTTCCCTCTAAGGGTTAAGGTCCTGATATTTAAAACATTCCTCTTCTTAAGTTTCACAGGAGTTTTAGGCACAAGGGAAAGGTTGATAGAAGAAGAGGGGACCAAGGGGTAGTGAGAGATGATATCGAAGGGAGAGAGTCATGAAAACAGGTATGTGGCTGGCTGTGTGGCTGGTAGGGAGTTGAGTGACAGCTTGAGCCAATATTCAGATTACAACACAGCAGCTTCTTGTTCCTGCTCAATTGGAAGCAGATGTGGCATTTGCTACTGTTAGTAATTTCTTCAGCTCCATTCAGCCACTGTGCACCTACCGCATATTCTCCCCTTTCAATGCTGAATAGCAGGTTTGTAAAGAATTAATTTAAATTAATAACATAACAATATATAATGTTGAAGCTGAATTTGTTGAATATTGGGGAAATAAAGTAAAATATAAAAAAAAATGTATGTGTATGTGTACGTGTATAGTATTTTATGGTAGACAATAAAACAACACCCCTTGCGGGGAGTGTATATTTGAAACATGTACATCTAATATTAGATGGAATAGAAAAGCTTTTGTTGTGACTGAACATTGCAAAGTCTGTGAGTTTTTAAGTCTTATGTCAAAATATGGAAAGCAAAAGTAACTATTTTACATGCAGCAGAATCTATTTTTTTTTCTTTGTTTGGAATAGGTTGTAAAATGTCAACAAATGCCTAGTACCAGTTTAGTATAACTAATAATATATTTTATATATTTGTATAACTCAAACATAATACACATTGTGAATAGATACATATTAGTAAATCAATCTGTAAATTAATCAATATTTAGAAGACAGAAATTGTAGACCATGTAAAACCTTGAAGAAAAGTAGTTTTACAGATGATTTAGCCTACAAATTTTAAGAAATTTCTAAAGAAATAACTTTATAGGGGATGTTTCACTGGCTATCCAGGTCATTCCCTATCTTTACAACACTACAACATGCAAACAAAACGCACAACACATTATCCGCACTTGCCTTCTTAAAATGTAATCTTCCAATCTGACACTAGGTGACAGAGTGAATGTACAGTAAAAACAAGCTTGTGAACCCTGTCTATAAATCACTATTGAAATGCCTAATTGAGCTTTATCACGACTCGATGCCTAAAGGAATTAACATTCCTACATACATTGGTAAAATAATAATATAACTTCCATTTGGAAATATTTTTTATGCTTACAGGCCTTTGTCAATGTTCTTGTTGGAAAAATGTCTAGCCTATGTCTCAATAGCGAGTAATGAATGATATAGAACGAAGTGTTTTAACACAGTGGTTCTCAACATTTTCCATCTTTGATCAAGTTAACCTATACAAGTTAAGTCATAAGCCAACATTTCAGAGAAACTATAAAAAATCAATAACCATTGTATGTGGACATGTACATGTATTGATGTTGTTAGGCTTATCTTGGGATTGTTTGTGCAAAATCAATGATCAATTTCTGTATTAAACTGTTTATGAAATCTCAGGTGCAGTATGAACACACAAGAAGCCTTTTCTTACCCCGCATTTCTGCAGTAAATACATGAGCTAAGCTTTACTGTGCAGCCATAAACATGATTGATTAACTTTACAATACAATATCAAAACCTTTCATTTTTTCTTGTCAAATAGAGTACCACCTATGGGAGCTTCAAGTACCACCAGTGGTAGGTAGACCTACCACAGTTTGAGAAATTTAAACTGCAATTTAATAATCGCATTTTATCAAACTTTTATCGATTTACTTATACGATCCAAAGTAAATTGATCTCTAGACAACTAATAGGATCTTACTTTGTAAAATATAGAAAATAGTTTGTGTTTTTTTAATTCATTAATAGAAAAAAAAATATTTCTCAAAGGGTGACATGTGAACGAGTGCTTAACTTTCATATATCTCTGCAGACAACATTTTATGAAGTCACGCCGCATGGATAAATATTAGCAATTGCAAACAGCAAATTTAGACCAGACATGAATTTCCCTACTAAGTCTAGCATAAAAAACGAAACAAAAACACAAGGACATATGTGAGAAATGTAGCCAGTGGATACAAACGCGATCTATATTCCATTTTCAGCATCACTGCAGATAAAAGGGTCATTGGACGCTGCTCACCTTTATCCACCCGGGGATTCCCTCACGCACCTGGGAGCGCTGTGTACGGAACCACGGTCGTCGGAATGGAACAGGTACTGCGAAATATTGCAAAACACAAACTCCGTCTGTGACCAAATTGATTAAGCAGTGGTACTCCAGCCTCTAATAATTCACCAAGCAATGATAGTGCCGTAACAATACGTGAAATGTACAAATTGTTATTTTTTGTTGTCCATGAATTGTAGGATAGTCTCAACAGTTATTCTGTCATGGAATGAAGAAGCGGGTCTCATGCATGTAGGCCTATTCAAATCAAGGCAATACGAGTTATAGACTTAAGAGACCCCACCCCTATTTTGAAGTATGAACAGGAAAGGCACTTGAGCGCACACTTGACTGGATTGGGGTGCCCTTTTTTGTCTTTTACATTGCAGAATAAATCCTAACTTACTTTCATTAATGTGGGGCACATTCAGTGGAACTAGACTCCCAACATTTCCTAAATGACCAATGCTGTTAATAACCAACTGTTGGCGTGCATGGTGTGAAATACCAATAGGTCTGTGCTACTGACATAGTGACCACCATGGGAAAGCCTAATTTAAACTCCTGGCGCCCTAGTGTTTCTGCAGACAACTCAAGTCTACTGTGACCCAGGGTCAAATAAGAGTTTAGTGGACATTCTAGACATTCTTTGAACATAGACCCTCAGCACTTAAATTGACAAGGATACAATTACAGTGATAAAATGTAAGTTATTATTAGACATTTTAGGATAAGTAGTTATGCAAATGACAGAATATAAAATACTAAATTTAGAGAGTGACTTACAGTAGCTATTAGGGACATTTATCTTACTCAAGGGTACAACATAGGATTATTACATATTACAATTATTACATTATTACATGTTAACACAATGATTCAAACCACCAATCTTTCCCTTATTATCTCAATCCTTTAAACACTAGTTAGATGGAAACTGTACCATGAATACCCTATGGGTTTGCAGAGGTGGGTAGAGTAGCCAAAATCTGTACTTAAGTAAAAGTACAAGTAAATATGGAAAAATATGTACTTGTACATATTTCCATATGTACTTGTACTTATGCATATGGAAATATTTACTAAAGTAAAAGTAAAAAGTAGCATCAGTAAATGTTACTTGAGTAAGAGTAAGAAAGTATTTGATGAAAAAACTACTCAAGTAGTTAGTTACTAGTTACTTTCGATCTGATTGATAAGAAGCAAAAACCCTGAATTTCAGACTACTTGGAGAGCTTTCACATTACTCTCCTTTAAAGTTTTATTGTTCTGCTTACAATCTTTGCTTTCAGGTCATTTGAGAGTTGTTTTGTTGGAGCTGGAATTCTTGTATGTTGAGATGTCAGTTCGTTTTGGTGCATACAGCATGCATCATGATTATGAACTATTCTTTTTGACATCTTGGAGTGAAAACATAGACTGAACTTGAGGCCACGGGTGATCTGCCTCCGATAGCTCGCACACATCTTCCTCTGCATTGGCCACCATCTTCCAACTAAACGCACGCTAAATATAAGCAGGTGATTGACGTGTAGCCACCTCCTGAGAAGCAGCCTCTCCAATGTTTCGCGAGAACTGCGAACAAGTCATATTAACTTACTATTACCATTTGATAGTAGTGGTAGAACGCCACCGAATTTAGCAAAGTAAAAGTACAGTTTTTTCACTAGAAATTTACTTGAGTAAGAGTAAAAGTACCCATCTGTAAATATACTCTAAAAAGTACAAGTACCGAAAAGATTTACTCAAGTAAATGTAACAAAGTAAATGTAAATCGTTACTACCCACCTCTGTGGGTTTGTCAGTGATGGGCAGTAGTGGTGCAGGGGGTTTAAACACCACCATTTTCATATTGACTGTCTATTCCAGCACCCATCTTGGGGTTTAGTCAGAGTGATTTCTGTTCTCTGTAGTTGGGCATCTGATAAACTGAAAGGAGGCCCTTGTCATACAAGCTCCCCACAGAATATATTTTACTTATGACATCTGCAAAAAAAACAGCAAGAGTGTGCCAGTGCCAAATTTTGGTTCTCCATCTTTCTCCGTATGTCCACTTTTCCATTTGTATCAGAGAACCTTTTCAACACATCAAATTATGAGGCACATTCCACATCTCTCGCCTGGTTGGAAATACCAAAAGAGTTCTCTACCTCACAGGTAATAATATTAAGTCCCAAATACAATAGTTTTCTTGTCTTCCATTTCAGTTAGCCCAGCGTTTGTCACATAGATTTCATAACACAAACCTGACCCTCGATCCTTGTTCAATTTCAATACAACTCTGATTGTCCGTTACACTTTTACCATAGTGTATATGGTGGAAAATGGCAAGCCAATTGATAGTGGTGCACACTGGTAGCTGGTGTTTAGAGGACCGTTGGTTGTGCCCGGGTTGGGGCCAGCCCAAAATTGCATTGAATTAGGTTCTGAAGGAACAATTTAGCAAAACTGAAATATGTGAAGTATGAGATGGTAAATTACGATCGTAGGCAACCTAACTAACTAAAAAATGATATAAAATATGAACATATGAAGAACATGAGGTAGCATGTAACTACAGTAGGGTGGAGGTCAGGGATGGTGGATGGGCATATAAATCTGCAACCTTAATCCCAGAGTTTCAGAGTTCAAATCCATATGGAGGCTTTGAGTGTTTTATTCTCAATTCCAGCATGATTAGGGTCACCAGACTTCCCGGGACAGTCCAGATTTTGAGTTGTGTGTCCCGAGTCTTTTGTCGGGATGCTAAAATGTCCCGGTTTACACCAAACACTATGAAATTGTCCCAGTTGTCAGCGATTACATAGCCGACGTGGTGTTATTAAACCCCGATCATTAACTAAACCCATGTAGAAAGACTAATAAAATTAAACCAACGCAACATTGAGGAGAACCAGCTGTTCGACGAGACCTCATCATTGAGGGCATATGCAACTGGGATGGTTGCTCAGTGGAACGCCAACGGCAAGTCAGTGGACAAGCGCTGGGTGGAAATAATAGCACATTACAAAAGCAGGGAGATTCTGTTGTAAAATATACAGTATGTCTCCTTTGTCAGTTTGCCATGTGTCTACCGGGAACAAATGCTCTCGTTGAGGGGATCTTTTTGCTCATGATCAACACATGGACTGACGGTAGGAACTGCATGACCATTCCCACCTTAAAGCTATATAGGGAGGCTGCAGACCTGAAGCCGGTAGGTATACGACCCAGGCAGTTTTACGGCTTAGGCCCATTTTACACCCCTGTTATTCCTGATGCGTCGAGTTGGGGGAAAAGGATATATGGCGAAATAACAATTACATTGACGCTTGTCTATAGACATTTACTAATTTAGAGGTTTTTATTCATAAACATATAAACAATATAGACAGTGGAACAGTAGACAGTGAAATTATGTGCACTACGGATTAAAATATCCAAATATTCAGTTGGGCATCACTCTTCACTCAGTAGCATGTAAAGTTAATACTGACGGTATTCTTAATATATTTTAGATGTTCTTAACTGCAAGGTTTCAGAGGGGTTAAGGTTAGGGTAAGGGTATGGGTAAGGGTTATGGTTAATGTAATGATAGAAAGTAAATATCATCTGTCTGTATCACGCTGCAATCTAGACTTGGTCTGCTGCTATAATATAAGGTCTGTTCTGATATACTAGGCTAATATTACAGCCTCCCCCTATTGGAAGCATCAGGAAAAACGGGCTTAAAACTATCTGGGTCGTAAAACTCCCTGGATCATGATTATTTATTTTTCTGCAAAAAAATATGGTAATCACTGCCCAAATTCTTATTTGAACACAACTTGTGCATAAGGATGTACCCACCTTACCTAATGCTTTAGTTGATGTGTTGTTCATGCATGAGGTCATAAATTAGAGGATATGAACTCATGGCAGTTCCTGATGATTCATAAGATATAAAGGAATGTGTCACAATTTGGTGATGTTTGGAGGAAAGAAGGAGACCAAATGCAAGATGGTGTGTTTTGTCCTTTTTTTCTTTAATAAAGCATGTACCGGGAACATACAGTTCATGTACAATCCAATAGATTACAGAATAAGGCAGACATTCACGAATATACCTGCTTAGCTATGTGCTTTTAACAGCAGCACGGACGCTGTGCTAACAAGTAGGTACAGGGAAGCGCCTAAACATTTATACTCTACGATCTGTAGAAACACAGTTGTTTGTATATCCCGGACATCTTCTCAATAGAACACAAAACAACCACACATCTTAAAGAGAGCGAAATAAGGATACTCCTATTAACGCACAGGGAAGCGAAATAAATACAATTTACCTTGTAGAAGAATAACTCAACGTGACTTTCGTAACACTCGTGTCATCATCAATGACCCACGTCTCTCTCTCGTTTGGGCCGAGACTATACCTTCCTAATCTAACCCGGCTGTTCATAATTATCAATCAAACCCATCTACACAAACCGGCTCCACTAACCTAAACCCCATCTACCAGCAACCCAAATGAGAGAGAGGCGTGGCTAACCCCTAAAGGGATATTCATACATAATGTGCATGTAATGGTAAACAAAGATACAACAGTAAAAGATACTTTGAGTGACCATATTGTAAAGGAGTCCATATCTCAGTCTATGTGCGCCAGCCCACACTGGCTGGACGTTACACAATGAAGTAATGCACAAATCATGAAGGATTTCAAATAATTTGTTTAGTGCCATGCAATGAAAAATACCTTTCCACAAAGTTTTTAACAAGTTCAGTGGGTGCATTTTCCAAAAGAATGCATTATTCTGAATAATAAAGTTGGTCCCACACGAAACTCACTCAATGTTTTTTAATATTTTAAATATTATTTCTTAGATATGTAGGCTACATACCAAGAAAATTCATGAATATTAACTGAGATTCTGCATTATGTTGTGAGCAGTAGGCCTATGTCTGCTGTTGGCAGAATTGTGTCTAATCTGTCTGTGTCAGAGTTGGGTAAATTACTTTTAAAAAGTTACTTTTTCAATTGTGATCTGTGTCTATGTCTAAACCTGGGCTGGCACATGTTCACGTTAAAAAGCATGTGCGTGAATGAGCACTACAGTCGCGCAAAGTGTCCTGGCTTTAGTTCCACTAAATCTGATCACCCTAAGCATGATGCAGACATATTGCACATTATATCTTTTTTTAGTCATGTTAACCCTAACCTTAACCTCAGTAACCACATTGTTATATAACTGCTTTCTTCTGTAATGAGATACTGTATCTCTCATACACACTGTTGAATTAAATCAGTCACACGCTTGATAACTTTCCATATGGCGTCTTTACTTTTCAATTCTTAACGTGACCTTTCTTTTACATCAGGTTCCCTCCTGCCTATTAATACACTTACATCTTAAAGATACAGACCATCATTCTAATACATGACATCCCCCCCAACATCAGACCGAGATTTTTTTAACACTTAACTACTGATTTTCACATTCCACCACTTATTTTAAACTCACTTATAGTATCAAACCATAAATATGTCAACAACATTGCATATATTCTGCATTCAAAAGCTTATCTGCATAGAGGTTATATTTTCTTTTTTTTTTAGCGTTGTGGTCGACGCCTCTTTTTTCTGACGCCTCTTCCGCTTCTCTTGTGGTTAGTGCTCATGGGGAAACATGGACAAGCTTAAAGTCATATGATTGAAGACGCAAAACCCAACACTCAATGCAGGCACAGGGCTTGGAGCGTGGACTGTAAATTGTCTCTAACGGCTTATGGTCTGTGACCAGGTCAAATTGTCTTCCATAAACATATGGGTGAAGCTTCTCACAAGCCCATACAAAGGCAAGGGCCTTCTTCTCTGTCTGGGAGTACCGCCTTTCACAGTCTGATAGACTTCTAATGTAGCACACTTGTCCTTTTTGACATTGTGTTAATAAAGCCCCCAATCCTACAGGACTGGCATCAGCTATGACCTGGGTTTGTCAAAGTATGCTAAGGTCCCTGATTTTGCAAGTTCTCCTTTCAGAGCATTAAATGCACTTTTCTGTTCAGGACCAAAGACAAATTTGGAGTCCTTTCTGGTAAGGTGTCTCAATTGCTCTGATAAAGTTGCAAATTGTGGAATAGATCTGCTGCTGTAATTGACAAGTCCAAGAAAATTCTGAACCTCTGAGGCATTATGTGGCTTTCGAGCCTCCACCACAGCTCTAACTCTCCTCAGTTGGCCCAAAACCTTTTTGTGTGAGCAGAATGCCCATAAAATTTAAACGATCCATGCTGAACTGACATTCCGACAGATTCAGAGTTAGCCCGCATTCTCTCAGACGTTTCATGACAGCATGTAAACGTTGCTTGTGTGTGTTATAGTCTGGCGCATGCACAATGATGTAATCGAAAATGTTTTCAACCCCCTCTATTCCAGCAAGGGCAGAAGCAATCTCATGTTGGTATTGTTCACTTGTGGATGATACTCCAAAAATGAGACGCTTGTATCTGTACACCCTGTTGTGAACTGCAAACATTGTGATCTGGCGGGACTCTGGCGCTAACTCTAACTGTTGATATCCCGACTTGAGGTCCACTGTAACTTGCTGAAGACCATAGACCAACTCATACTTTGCAGCAGTTCATGTACAGTGGGAATGGGGAATTGTTCCCTGATAATTGCTCAATACACACACATGGATCGCGGATTTACGGTATACTGTACCTTTCATTTTATATTTCCAGCTCTTGCTTATTGCACTGCAGACTACATGCATGATGTAAGCAGTGGGAGTTTCATAGCTAAAGACTTAAACAAAGCTTAAACAAGTATTTGTTGATTTGCGATGACATCTCAGTAGAAAACCTCCCTACAGGCACCCTGTGAAGAGAGAAGAAAACTAAAGTCAAACATCATCTCAGCTCCAAGACGACAATGGCGAGCACTAGCCAGACAGAAAGAACAAATTTTGAAGAGGCACTGTCATCTTTTAATTCAGCTGTGTAGGAAATATTTGGATTCAGCTTTCAATACGATGATGACAAGGGTAAGAAGGCCATAAACAAATAATAATAATACTAATATAATAATAACTTTATTTTTATATAGCACCTTTAAAGTTGCTTCTCAAGGCACTTTACATAGTAGAAATGTTGAAAAACTAAGTGCAGTCTGCAAACATTGCATCGCCACTGTTGGCAAATCGAGTGGAAACACTTCCAAAGTCATTTACGTCGCTATCACACGCCCGTATTCCTTGAAAGGGGACCTAGGCAACGGGCTAAATCTTTGGGTCTATGTTTGTTTTTAGCTTTCCAACTCCTTGAAATATTTCTGGATATTGTGAATGGAGCGACAGTTTGAGGTCTGTTACAGCTGCAACGTTTGTACCGATCTTCAGTGCTCCTAAGTTTCATAGCACAGTCTCTCCCCAACAGTGGTTCTCCCATCCTTTTGATCACAACAAATTCAGCACGTACTGACCGGCTGCCTATTCATGCTTCACACTTGAAAGCTCCCTTTAGTGGCAATGGCTGATTGGATGAGTAAGAGAACAATTTCCTCTTTGTTTCCGGAATGAACAAATGACATCTGATATGCTTTGTTTTCAGTTCCTCCCATGTCCTTTCATCAATGATATTGCTGGTTGCCCCTGAGTCTACAAACATTTTTTAATTGACATTTCCCAAGCAGATATTCAGCCATGTGGTTGTCTTGGATGACAAATGCATATTCAGCCTGTCCATCAACATGGTTAACTGTTTGCTGCTTCACATTTTTAAGAAAGGATCTCTTCCTTTACATTTGTGGCATGTCTGGCCTCTCGCAGAACATTTAAAATCTCAGCCCAAATTATCTGTATTTCCACATCTGTAGCACTCTTCAACATACTGTATTCAGCTTAGACCAATAAAGGATTTTTAAGGCCGATCCCAATACAAATATTTGGTGATTTAAAAATCCGATATTCCGATATATTAGCCAATATATATAAAAAATCCAGAAACAAGTAACAAAACTTAAACTTCTTGACCGGACCGTTACCAAATGTAGACGTAAATAAATGAAGAATTTGTGTATTTTAACCTGCACTTCTGAACAAAAGACGGATGTGAAAAGTGTCAAACAGCCCAGCAATTTCGGCATATACGTCATCCTTATGAAACAGATCAAGATTAACTATTTTAACTGAAGATCGACAGATCATGTTTTTTTTGGATGAATTTGACAAAATAGGGGTGATCCCGAAGTAGTTAATCAATATTATTTCCCTATTTATTGATTTATTTATTTTTGTGATAATATAAAAATAAATAAATACAGTGAACCCTCGTTTTTCGCGGGGGTTATGTTCCAAAAAGAACCCGCGATAGGCGAAATCCGCGAAGTAGTAACCTTTATTTTTTTACAATTATTATACAATGAAATACTCCATAATACATTGAAACCAAAGAACAAAACCTTTTTACAGGCCCAAGCATTTGTTTAACAAATAAAAGTACTGTATAAATGTTTTTTTTTACAAATAACTACTGTACTATAAAATAATAATTTTAATCATCAATACGAACTGAAGGCTTCAAATTGCGGAGATCAGCACAGCCCCATCACGACCCGAGTCATTGGATTAGAATGGGAGAAAATGAAAAATGATTATGAAAAAAAACGCAAAACTTTTTGTCGACATTATGGGTTTTAGAGAAACTTGTAATTGCAAGGGAATTTGCAAACTTAAATTTGGCAAGCTGTTTTACATACGTGTATAAACCGCAACGTTATTGACACACAGGTAGAGAAGAAGCGGAGAGACTGTTTAGCCAATCAGAATGCAGAACACAATGCACGAAGCAAATCCGCGAAGCAGCGAGACCGTGAAAGGTGAACCGCGATATAGCGAGGGTTCACTGTACAGAAATAAATTAATTGATTTCTGTATTTCCTCATCCTTAAGCTAATGTCTGTATTCATTTATTTTCGTATATATTTATTTCTGTATTTCCACATCCTTAAGCTAATGTCAAAGTGTCACCTTTTCCCCATTGGTTAATCAATATCAGAGTGTGAAGACTTTACATGCCTAGATTGCTGTGACTACGTTAATAGGTTTAAAAAATGGCTACATATACAGGCTCTTGCCAGAGATTTGAGAGTCTTGGCTAACCTAGGTGAAAATGTTAGCTTTGATTATAATTTGACATTAATACATTTTTTGCGTGGAGGGTCTGGCTGAAAGTTTATTGCAGAATTCAGCATCTAACTACACAGAAGTTGACCCTGCAGTCTAGGAATTTGGATGAAGTGTGATCATTGCCTTAATTTTTCGATATACAATTCTGTTAATGCCGGAGCAGTGGGACGCCCTTCTCATAAATTGCCAATCAGTGGCGGCGCCAGAGTATTTTTTTGGCTAAACTACGTTGGGGATAATCCACACAGTTGTTGGGCTCAAATCAGCATCTGAATTCCAATGTGAATACATACACAATAGAATAGAGCATAACTCCCTTCCCAGTAGCTAGAAATACCATGCCGGACTGACATGCAAAGTTTCATCAAGAGCAACAGACGTGGACACTCACTACTACTGAGTTTAGGCAATAGCCTAACCTGTCCACTACACAACCAATAAGATCAGATACCAGATCCAGTTTCTCTCTTTTACATTGTAGCCTACCCATTTCATACCCATTTAGTTGGAGAGGAAAACCAAAAAAAGAAACTTCACTCAATTTGAATTAAAAATTATTGTTGGTGAGGTGTAAAAGAGGAGGAAAATATTTTTTGGAGGGCACAGTGTGGCCATTACTAATGCCAAAAAGGCGTTGGAGTGGCAAATTTTGCAGACACTGGGAATGCCGCAGCCTGAGAGTTGGACCATGGCCAAAATAAAAATTTGTCAGACATTAAAGTCGAGATTTGTTAAATTAGTGAGCAACATGTCTGCATCATACATTATTTGGACATTGATGGAATGAAAATGCTTACGATTAATGACAGCATTTTCTTTCTCATTCAGTGCCCTTATGGCAACATGAGTGCAGTCAATAGCACTGATGCATTTGAGAAACTGGACATAGCAGCAATTTGTGCATTGTTGTTTGCCTGTTCAACCGCGGTGTACGGAAACTTAATGTAGGCTAATTATGTGACAAGCCTATTATACCTAACACGTCTGGCATAACCCGGCTAAGGGTTGGCTGAGATAACCCCGACCTGTCAGTAGTGATGGGCGATTGATTAACGATTCGTTCATTTTGAACTAATCTTTTAAAAGACCGGTACGTACGATTTATACAGGATCGTTGATATCGTTCATTTTGGCGCAAGCGTATTGCTTCTATGATCCAGTATACTGCTCGGTACTAGTGTGTACCAAGATGGCGCCAGGTTGTGTGTTGGCTTGCCGTCGCTCCAACTTTAGGATGTCTGTTTTTTGTTTGATTGTATTACTTTTATGTTTTATCAATCATTTGGATTGCTCACAGTTGATCTATGATCACCTTTTGTTGTTAAGCCTTCAATCTACGGCTTTGGATGTGTGCAGCTGTGATTTGAACTTGAATTTGTTCGCTGAACAGCCACGCATGTTCCACCCATGATTGGAAATTTAATTTGTTCGCTGAACAGCCACGCATGTTCCACCCATGATTTGAACTTGAATTTGTTCGCTGAACAGCCACGCCTGTTCCACCCGCAGATGAAAGTCTGTCAGGTAATGGGATGCGCGTGCTGGAAGAGGAGACGTCGCAGGAGACAAGGCATACGGGCTGGAGTCTTGGTGAAACTTAAGAAACTGAGGATCATAAATAGTGGAGTTAGACTAATGGCGGAGTCGTGGCCTTCCCATTTGATATATGTTCTGCCTGCCACATCAACACCATTGCGCTGGACTACACAGAGTGAGATGAGTCGCGGAGGTGTGGTGCATTCAAACTTGCGGTCTGTCAAGCGAGCTGGGGTAACGAAGCTAAGTGCTGTTTCTTTCTCTAACCGACCTGTTGAGTTGACCACAATGCAAATGGCTTTGAGAAACGCTCAGTTGTCAACAAAACATTAATTCTGAATGACTATTATGTAACATCTGGACTGGACTTTCTTTTTATCACTGAAACTTGGATAAATGACGCTGATACAAGCCCTTTTGTTGAGCTTTTACCAAGGGTATACAGCTACTTAAGTACTTCGAGAAGTAACCGTCAGGGTGGTGGCTTGGTGGTTATTTTTAATAGCATGATGAAGTGCAAGTTACTGCCTGTTAAAACTTTTAAGAGTTTTGAAGTGCAATTTATGAAAATTGACTAGCCATTGCCAGTGATTTGTGCTTTGATATATAGGCCTCCTAGTTACAATAAGAACTTTGTTGATGATTTTTATGAGTTTTTATCTGTGGTTGTTCCATCTGCTGACAGGATTTTGATCATGGGTAATATTAATATTCATGTTTGTTGTCCTGGTAAACCAATGAACAAGGAATTTTTGAATTTAGTTGATTCATTTAACTTATCCCAATGTGTCTCCGGTCCTACACACGATCATGGGCACACACTTGACTTAGTGTTTTCTTTGGGGATAACTTTAGAAAATATTTGTGTTGAAGAAATGGCCATCTCGGACCATATGCCTATTAGGTTGAATTTTACTTTTTCAACAAACGGACTCTGTTATCAGCCTTCGTCATTCTTGTCAAGGGTTATCACTACTTCTACACCTAGTGCATTCTCAACTGCTTTTACTGAATTAGTCCATCATACTGAGCCTACAGCATTGCCCGCTGCGAGACCTGATGAATTGGTAAATTCATTTAAACATGTTTGTGCAGAGATCTTGGATAATATTGCGCCTTTTAAAATGAGATGTCATAAAGTTAAAAAACAACTGTGGTTAAATGATGTAACACAAAATCTGAGGCGGGTTTGTCGGCATGCAGAGCATAAGTGGCTGAAAGACAAATTGCAACTATCCTATGTTATTCTTAGAGAAGCTCTACAAAACTGTCAAAACACCGTTAGAGCCGCTAGATTCTCATATTTATCGGGAATTATATCACATAATGCAAATAACCCCAAGGTTTTATTTTTAACCTTAGAGAGGCTGTTATGAGTCTGTCTATTAATTATTTTCCTACCCCGACTATGGATCTGTGTAAGAGTTTTTAAAAATATTTTATTGATAAGGTTGCTCTTATTCAGTCGAGTATTGTGCCTGTAGGCAATACTGTAGTCGATATAATAAATCCGACTCATAGTTTAAGTAAATTTGAATCGATTACTTTAGCTCAGTTGGAAAAGGTAATAGTGCATTTAAAACTGACCACCTCACTATATGACGTTCTCCCGTCGTGATTGTTTAAAGAGGTTGTAGACACGATTGGTCCCAGTATATTTTATCGATTATCAATAGTAGTTTATTTTATGGAACTGTACCATCGAGCCAGTCTTAAAAAAAACTTATTTGGATTCAAATGATAAAAAATTTAATATTTCTGACCCATTTCGAAATTGCCTTTTATGAATAACATTTTAGAGAAAGTTGTCCATAATCAATTTACAGACCTTTTGAGTGTAAATAACATAATGGATATTTTTCAGCCTGGATTTAGGACCAAACATAGCACAGAATCAGCATTAATAAAGGTTACAAATGACATTCTGTTAAGTATTGACTCCGGAAAAGTGTGGCCTTAATGATGTTAGATTTAAGTGCAGCTTTTGATACTGTAGATTATGTAATTTTAATACAACGCCTCAGAGATTATGTAGGGATTAATGGTGTAGCCCTTAAGTGGCTTTCCTCTTATTTGCATGACAGGACATGCTCTGTTAAAATTGGTAACTATGTCTCTGCACCCACAACACTTTCTTGGGGGGTTCCTCAGGGATCAATCCTTGGTCCAACTCTATTTTCATTATACATGCTACCCTTGGAGTCCATTTTTAAGCAGCATAATATTAATTACCACTTGTATGCTGATGATTTACAACTTTACTTTCCTCTGGAGTGTGATGGCTGTACATCTTTTACAAATTTTTACAAGTGCTTGACTAAGGTAAAGGGATGGTTAGCAAATAATTTTTTACAATTAAATGAGGATAAGACTGAGTTTGTTTTGGGAACAAGGAGCTTGGGAATGGTCTAGCTGGGAATTATGGACTATTGTCCAACAACATGTATAGTTTTGTGAAGAACCTTGGAGTATTTTTCAATTCTGAAATGCGTTTTGATCGTCAAGTTAACAACGTTGTGAAATCCTCTTTCTTTCACTTGAGAAAACTGTCTAAGCTGAAACCAATCCTTTCGTATAAGGATTTGGATATTGTTTTACATGCTTTCGTTCTAACCAGGTTAGATTATTGTAATGCTTTTTATCTAGGCATAAGTGATTCACTGGTTGCTCGTCTTCAGCGTGTCCAAAATGCTGCGGCCAGATTTTTAACAAATACCAGGAAATGTGATCATATAACACCTGTATTGATATCTCTTCACTGGCTATCTCTTAAATACAGAATACAATATAAGGTGTTAATATTTGTTTTTAAAGCATTGCATGATCTAGCTTCTGAATATATAAAGGTCATGATAAGCCCTTATCAGTCTCAACGTCATCTACGCTTCTCTCAGAACATGCTTCTAACCGTCCCTCATTCTCGCTTGAGGCGTAGTGGAGATCGCGCCTTCTCTGTTGCAGCTCCTGCACTTTGGAATGTGTTGCCATTATCGCTAAAATCCTCATCAAGCAGAGATATTTTTAGAAAGGACTTGAAGACTTATTTATTCATCAAGCTTTTGGCGTTTGATTAGGTCTGAGAAGTGATTTGTGGTTTGATTTTCTGGGTGTCATGTCATGTAATTTTATGTCCCTGTGTATTCTATAGATATTTATTACTTGTGAACAGCACTTTGGTCCATTTTAATTGTTTTGAAAGTGCTCTACAAATAAAAGTTCAGTTGAGTATTATCTGAATCGTTCATATCGTTCTTTTTGGCGCAGGCGCATTACTTCTATGATTCAGTATACTGCTCGGTACTAGTATGTCGTACTAGTACATTGCCCGTTACTGGTACATGAGTCGTTTATTTTGTTCTTTTTTGCACAGCCGCACTACTTCTATGATCCAGGAAACTGCTCAGGATTATTTCCTGGATCATTCATATCGTTCATTTTGGGGCAGGCACATTACTCTATTATTCAATACGATTTAGTTATTGGATTTGCACATGCTTGCTCATCACTGTAGACTGACATAACTAGTCCGACCAAATTACTAATTTGACATATGCACCTTTATCATAGCTTACATATGGATCTGTTGATCCTATTACAGGATTATGTACAAAATAAATATTTTATGCTTTATGTTATTTGTTATTCTTACAGTGTCATATGACACTGGATATTTAAAATAATGGGTTTACTACACACATATCTGTATTACTGCTTGGCCACTGAAGGTCTTTGTTATGATGAATTGATTATACGGTAGGCTGTTACATTTTGCATATGCACACTGCCTCAAGTGAACAAATGTTTGAATAATAAAGTTCAGGCTGCGGGATGGAAGTGAACAACACACTTGACCGCTACAGTTATTTTATTGCCTCAAATGTAAAACTTTCTACCAAACGTTGTATGAGATTAGTTCATTATCTTAAATGTTTTTGGATTTGCGCAGATGCATTACTTATATGATCAATTATATGGTTAATTAATTTTGTTATTACCTTTTTTGCGAAGGTTTATTATTTCAATGATCCAGTACATACGGTACGGATCAGTATACTGGTTCTTTTCGTTCATTTCGATCTGCGCATGCGTAAATGAACGATAGGAATCAAAATGATTTGTTCATTTGATCGAACGAGTTTCAAAAATACGAGTCAGTAAAAATAATCGAACTTCCCATCACTACCTTTCTGCCAATTCCCTCTGGAAAGTGCCAGTCGCCAGAAGTCCTGTTATTATGAAAGGCGCCACTAAATAAAATGCACTATTAGGCTATTATTATTATCTTCTAAGAGATCAGCAATTGTGCGTCAATACGCATTGTGATGGAATGGCATTATAACCATCCATTTGACTGTACCTGATAATCTACAGATGTTGGTATTAATCTAATTGCAAATGAGAAATATTTCTGTATAAATTGAATTTTTTTCACCTTTCAAAATGGTTAAGACATGCGTCACGATGGAACACATTTAAAAATGAAACGAACTAAACGCATATAAATGAACATTATGATTCTGTAGCTGATGACGACATATACTATGAAAACTACTTTACCCAATGGACAATAATTACTATCTATTATCTATCCATCTATCATCATCTATTTGTCTTTCTGCTCCACCAGACAGAGACATTGAAAATAATATCAGTTTTAAACTGTTTTCTGTTTACCGTATTATTTATGAGGATGAATTAAATAACATGCCAATATAATTACAGAACATATTTGAGTGTTCTTTTTGCAAATGTGTCTTTATTTGCATTTACATTGGCTTCAATCTTGTTTAATTTTATTTGTATTTCACCACAGGCTGTTGATTGTGAGAATGGCTTTATGAAATGTTCATATTATTAATGAGAGGCAGTATTTCAATTTTGTTTAGCTACACAACGGTCTGCCGTTTCAGACAGTTTCACGTGTTTCATCCATCTGCCGGCGGTGTCGCCATTTCTCATTTCACCATTTTTTGTGCGTACTCATGGGTCAGAGTTGCCGTGAAGGACCGCACATTTTCCCGTCAAGTTTGCTTTTTATTAAAAAAACATATTTTATATGTGCCTATATATTTTTTTAAACATATACAAATATATATATTATATGGCCATATAGTTCATACATATATATACATATTTGATTTTGGCCATTTTCAAATATGTTTTAATATGTCTAAAATATATGTAAATATAGTGACATATATCAAGCAATCGCGGGCGGTGCCATGGCATTTGGGAATGCACTGGCAGCCGAATCTTTCCAACGGTACCAACCATTAGTTGCTAGCCTAGGGTTTGCGAGATAATCGCATTTGACAGGCTTATATTCGTTCTCACCATCTTTCGCCTTTGCCTCTCGGATATTTTACTTGGACTGCCACTTCTGGCCTTAACAAGAACTGTGCCTGCGGTTTTCCATTTCCTCACTATTTTCCTCACAGTGGACACTGACAGCTCAAATCTAAACAATAATGTTGAACAATCTTTCTTTTCATATAATTTGAGAGTTGTTTTGAGGCCCCCATGTTGCCACTCTTCACAGGAGAGTCAAAGAAAACAACAACTTGCAATGGGCCACCTTAAGTACCTTTTCTCACGATTTTACACATATTGCATGTTTTTCTGTTAATCCTGTGAACCTCATTTCACTACCGAAATATTACTGTGTCCTTCATTTATTTGATCAATCAAAATGAAATTGCTGATCCAAAAACCCAATTATTTATAAATGAAAATCATTAAACTTGTCAGGGGTGCCTAAACGTTTGCATTCAACTGTATACAAAAATTGCTCTTTTCTACTGACACTAATTTAGAAGATATTTTCTTTTAACATTTTTATTAAAATAAATCTAAAGTAGCTAAGCGTTTTGCACAGCAATGTATATTTCTTTATGATTTTATTTGGGAATAACTCATGCAATAACACATAACATATGAAAAAATGTATATTGTTAAAGGTGAGTAAATTTGTTATTTTAACTTGATATGAATGAAGAGTTAAAACTTTTCCTAAATCAAGACATGTACACTGTGGAAGTTATGGCAAAGTTAGTACAAGAATGTTGAATTCTGAATAGAAGCCTACATTTAATTTCAGTCTCTCTTACAAACATCAATAGAGTTCACATCTCTTTTTGAATGTAGTTTTATTCATTTAGCAGCACAGATCAAAGTTTCTCTGAACTGCCAAGAATCACCAGGGAGTCAGTGAGACTGCAGTATTACCCTGATCAGTCGGTGCGAATACTCCATGCAAAGGTTGCCCAGAAATCATATGGCAATGAGAAACGGTAAGTACACAAGACCCCACTGGTTACACAATCTGAATGCCTAAAATCTCAAATCTAACTCTCGGTTCATGACCATTTCACTGTATGAAAAAAACCTCCATCCTGTCTTAGATCAAGTGTTCTTCTGATATATGTTTTAAGTTTGCAAGTTAAGCTAGCAGCACAACTGTGTCACGGTGGCACCGTTTTTTGTGCTACTCCTTGTGTGTAGGTCGGGCGCCTGTGAATTCTGTCATGGATGTATAGTTGCCATATACAATAGCTAAAGGAGATCTTAAAGCTGAACAACGTAACTTCCAAGATTCAAAATTCTTCTGCCTCACCCAGCAAACAAACACATGGTTCACTGTCAATGCCTCGGGCATTACATGTTTATATTTATTTTACTTTCACTGTTTTTCTAAATTTTTATTAAACTGTTTCAATAGCATAATATACTATAAACATAAAAAATCACCATGCACTTCCTACTTTTTTTGGACTGTCTTAGGTTTAAATTTGAAACGTCAATTGCATCACTTCCTGTGCGCAGTGAGTTTCTTGTTACCAGCAGGGTATGGCATACAGAGCATCTATTTTTTCTGAATAGGACAATTTCCTATTGCGGGAACTCATTCCATGATTCAGGCTAATAGAATAACTGTTTATTAATACATTTATTCATGCATCCTATGTAGTTTAGCTTTAATAGATAAAAACACATGCAGTCTAGTGGGGAAAGTTTCAGCAACCAACTTGCCTTTCAATTCATTGGTTTGTCAACTTGCATTAGGTTTTTTTGCCCTCCTCCGTGTGTTTACATCAGTGGTTCTGGATGGAAACTGAAACAAGACCTTTTGAATGGTGAGACTAAAGATACAGGTTCCCCCACTCATTTTCTATTCAAGTTCTGCCCTACATGATTTTGATTTAAGCGCCCTAATTTTACCCAGCTGCTGGTGCAGGGGACTCCTGCTACAGACTCTGTGGTTATATGGGCCTGGATAGCTCCGGTGTGGCTCAAGCAGACAACTTCAAAGTAACTTTCGAGGACCAACCTGATGCCAGGGTGAGAAGGGGAATTTAAATAAAAAGTTATCAACCAGAAAAGTGACATATATTTTGTGAAAAAATCTTGATGTCCTGTGTTTTTGATTCTGAGCTCAAGGCGAAATATAATGTAGAAAACACAGGTTTTTAACATTTTTTATTACAGTACAATATTGACAGAGCAAACAAATCATCTCCTCTTTTTTCACAGATGTTTGCCAGTGCAAAGTCCCTGTTTATTTCCGATACAGATAAAAGGAAGCACTTTCGTCTGGTCCTCAAGCTTTTCCTCGGCAGCGGGCAGGAGATTGGCTCCTTCCATAGTAAGCTGATCAAAGTGATCTCCAAGCCGTCCCAGAAGAGGCAGTCTATGAAGAATGCTGACTGTGAGTGACAGGTGGTCCTAAGGTGCTACAGTCCCTAGAGTTATGGTAAGGTTAGAGTGGAGGCCCAGGACTGGTCACTACTTGTAGTTAGGCCAGACATTTGACCTTTTCCTGGAGCACATAAGAAGTGTTGCCATAGGTTCTGCAGCTTCCAAGGAAAGAATGGAAGGTGCCAGAGAGGTTTGACAGTTAAGATTACAAGTGGGGTGACGTCGAATTTCTCACAATGCTGTGAGAGAATGGCCAGGAAATACTGTGTGAATGTAAGACATACCATTTTGTCATCCTGTGTCAAGAAAATATGTTTTACACACCATTTTATGCTTTTTGTTAGCTCATATTTACTATGGCAATTTTTGTATCTGTCCACATCTAAAAAAATGTTTTTAATATTAAGATTAAGTTAAAGAAATTAGGAATATAGGGTTAGGGTTATGGATATGATTATTATTTTAAGGTAAATACATTTTTATGTTTACATGTAAGCTGTGGTGAACATCACAGCTTACCATGTTTGTGTGTCTAAATGTCTATATGTGTGATTTCATTTGCAGTGTGTATTTCTGTGGGGTCAAAGGTAGCCCTATTCAACCGCTTGCGGTCCCAAACGGTCAGCACACGTTACCTGGCTGTAGAACAAGGGGCATTTGTTGCCAGTGCCAGACAGTGGACTGCGTTTACAGTCACTCTAGGTATGTATTCACCACTGCGTCTCACCCCCTTATCCACATTTCCATTCGCTTTAATGCTGTGGGCAGAAAAACACACTGGGGCTCCATGAAAGGCAGAAGATGGTGGCAGTACTGGGACAATATTTATTTTTCAACATTAATGAAAAAGTATTTTTAAATCAAGTGATGGTTTCAAGGTATATGATTGGAACAGTGTTCTGAGATTTTAAAGCTCCCTCAACCTATCTGAATTTTGTTTCCATCAAACTGCTTCTCATGCACTTATATTGGGTTACCAAAAAGTGAGTGTATTGCATGTGTGCCTGTGTGCACAGTGGAAGACCAACATGCTGACCCAGGGGAGTTCCCAGTCTGTGAGGGCTTCATCTGTTATGGCTGTGTTATTCAGCTAATCTGCACTGACTCTGGGATGGCCCTGCCCCCCATGGTAAACACACACACAATCTACACACACACACACACACACCTTGTCCTTTATAGTCACTGATCAGTGTAAACCTTTTACTATGAAGATCTGTAAAGTTGTTCTGATTTCTACAAATTATCTTTCAAATACAGTGTCGTGTAAATGGGATGTTCATTTTTTTACTGTGTTCATGGATAAGGTTGGAATTGTTTTTAGAGAAGTTCTAACAGATTTTTCCCAAAAAATTGATTAGAAAAATAGGACTATTGTACAGTGCCTTGTCCTAAGACAGGGGTAGGCAAATATTTTGGTTTGATGGCTCAAATATTTATTTCCAGGCAAAAGCGACGAAAAGAAAATCTTCTCAACGCTTTTGGTAATTCCCAACTCGGCCACTGTAAATTGTCCAAAACCCTTTGGTTACGTCACTCCAACATTTTACTTAAAAAAAAAAA
>JACXGM010001737.1:36358-46361 GCA_016801145.1 Umbra pygmaea | reverse complement strand
TCTTTCCATGAATCTTAATTCATCCCAGGAGGGATGAGAAGCCAGCTGTTGAAGGAGTCATTATTTGGTCCTATAAACATTTATTTCCCACTACAATTACTGATAGAAAGGAAATGCCCTTTTTGGGTTGCATAGAGTTGTGCAGGAGACTCAGAGCTTTAAAATGATACCGGGCATGACAGACTTCAGTAAACAGGCAAAACTCGGCATGTCGCGTTGGAATGCTAACTTCTTGGTCAATTCGGGAGAAACTTACTACTACAAGTTAACAAAATGTAATAAAATAAAACTCCTAATGTATATTTTCAACGGTTTTGTTATAGTAGCTTGAAAGAACACATTGAAGGAGTAAACTAGCCCAAAATCTCAAAATCTATGTTTTTGCCTGCCGTGTCTCGCCTTAATGACATTCCTGGGACTCTTTGATGACCAAAAACCAAGATTTTGGACTGTAAGTACTATATTTTTTAATATAACATATTATTTTCTGAATGTGGTTTGGCTAAATATTGCTAGTTAACTACTACTAGCTGATGGGATGCCCTTAACATTTTTACTCATAACGTTTTAAAATGTATAGCAACACTAAAACCGAGATATTTGCTATTTATCCTCAAACCAATCAAACAAACACGTCATTGACAATTGGTGACCCCGACGTGATTGCTGCGGGTATTTTATATTGATTTACAATTGGCCACGTGGATTATTATTTTTTAATTCCCAGATGAGCGACAGACGGAACTCTCTCACAATTCTTGGTCGTCCATAACTAAGGGTAAGCAGATGCCTGTTGGCATGCACTAAAAGTCTACAAATTGATCATTCCAAAATTATTATTGTGAGAACGAACTGTCTGCTGTGAGCATTACCTAAATTTTCTGTAAATCATATATTATTGTATCATGATCAAGTAATAACTGCAATCTTGAATTCCTAGGTAGCCACAATAATATAATTGAGTAACTATGAATTGTGATAATTCCATTGCAAGATATTTGAATTGTGCGCAGTAAATGTTCATGTCAAGTCAAGGTTGCCACAACAAGATTAAAGGTACAATATCTAAAAGATGTACTTTCCATTAAAAAAGCAAACATCACTATGCCTACATTATATACACTATATTTCTTAGTTGTGTACTTACATGATTCTAAATGTTTCCACCAACTTTCAAACCCAGAGATATTTTTAATATAGTTCGAAGACATGGGACGTTTCACTTTGTCTTCCGTCAATGACGTCATGTAACCTTTGACTGCTCTAGTTGTTCTAAGTTCCAGGGAACCACCAAACATAACGTGAATAAATTTATAATATTTTTAACAATATATTAATTTGTCAGTGAACTTTTTTTTCTGCCAGAGACATTAGATTGGAAGGTTGTCATTGACGACGATAACAAAGCCCATGATCCCACGCTTCTTCCCGACGTCATCCAAGTACATCTTTTGCTATTATTTTGATTGAGAGACCCCTAGCGGCAAAAAACTACATATTGTACGTTTAACTGAAACTACGTTTGAGTTATCTCAGTAGCCACAACAAAAAAGTAGAAAATTACACTTGAGTTGTGCGCAGGAAATTATATGTGTTTTGACAGCCACAATAAGAAAGTTTAAAATTACACTTGAGTTGTGCGCAGAGAAATGTATGTGTTTTGTTACATGTTGTCTATATAACTGGTTGTTGATTTGTATATTGTGTATCGTTATTTGTTTTGACAATGGATCTGACTATAAAGACGTTAGATTCTAATCTGGAGAGGAACGGGGGATCAAAAGGGAAAAAGGAGAGATTTAGGGACACACACCCAAGAGATTTGATGTATTTCCCCCTACCTACTGTAGGAGGTGATGATTATGCAAGAGACGACTATAACGAATGGAGGCTCACCAACAGCTCTGTAAAAGACGTAGAATTCAGAGGACGACTGACTGGCATTATGGGACCCATAGCTGACAGGACATGGAGTAAGACTAGATTGACCAAGAGTAATAGTAGTCCAAACTTGCCCACTCAAGCCCCACTCAGACAGGTGGCACCGGGCCAATTCATCTACAAGCCCTGGGCCCACAGAGATGTAGTGAATGTAGTGGAGGACCTGCCCCCACCAGAGGACTCTGGCTATAGATGGATTCAGTGCTTTGAAGGACACACTGCTGGAGACAACGTTGCCATGGGAGACATTGTGGTTGTCGAAATTACTGGACCGGATATTGTAGGAGCTGGGGGAGTATATTCTGATCCGATACGATCACGGACTTAGTCCTAAACTGTCATACAAATGCTTAACAACTGAGCATCATCCTGTGTTTAGGATATTTTCATTTGTGTCTTTTGCAGTGTTGTAAACTAACATAGGCCTATGTATTGTGATCAATTCCTAGGCTATTACATTGCGCATCACTTTCATTGTGCTGTAATCTCCACAATCTCGTTTTGTTACAATAACGCAAGTGTATTATGCGATTCATATATTTTATTTCATTTGTTTGAACTGCTGGTCGCGATTCTACTGCAGACTTAATTAAGCACAGTCTATCATGCGCACATAAAAATGCTGCAAGCAAAATCGAAATTAAGATACATTTAGAAGTGTTAATTTATTATATTATATTATATTATAATATATATTATATTATATTAATATAATCAATATAAAAATGTATTTGCAAATATAATTGAAATATATTTTTTAAATTAAATTAAATTAAATCCAAACATTCAAATTAAGTATTGCGCTCAATGCGCTGGTCACGGTCAACAAAGTCAGACAATGCATTCCACCGCAAGAGACTCTCAGTGTGCCAACTCTCGATTCCAAAATCAGAAAATAGTTCAGTGCGCAGCACAGTGAGAAATTAGAGTTTTTTCTTCACTAACCTGATACACGGTCAAAACATCACCCCTTCATCCAAGAGATACAAAACATAGCAGGGAACGGGAACCAACAACAGAGGTAGTCACAGTATACTGGCTAACTACTCAAGCCACCATATAAGTGAAAATGTGCCTATAAGACAAACAAATATTCCTGCCAGCTATTAGTAGTCTGCCAAATATCAGGAAAATGCCTATTTTTTTAAAGGTATTGTTTATTAATGATACTATGTTTGCCCCCACTAAAAAATAACAATTATTAGCAATGAATGTAATACATGAATATGCTATTACAACTGATTCAGAGCATTGGTGTAAAATCATCCTGCTAGCTATCCCTTTTGTTAACTTCCGCAGATGATAACGCTATAATGCCTAAATCTAACAAGATTATCAGTCATCAATTTATGGGGAATTCGTAATGATAAACCATTGGATAGTAGGCTGTAGTACTAAATGGTATAGTAATTTTATTTCTCACAATTTTTATTCATTTGCTGCTGGGTCATTTTAGGGCTAGTGTGGATGTGCACAGGTTTGCAGAAAAACACTTTTTCATAGCCTACTCATGCACCATCCTTTATAAACCAGAGCTAGATATAAGATAAACCATGTCCCAGGTCTTAAATATGATTTGTTTGATCTCAAATAAGATTGTTTAGTAATACTACAAGCTAGAATAAATAATCCTCTGCCAGCGTGCATTACAATTTAATTCCTGACCAATTACAGGTATTTCTTTTTTTTATTGTGCATTTACTGTGGTATTGGTCTTAGAAAGCATTTAGAGTGGCGTTAAAAAAAGTCTTAAAAAGTCTTAAATGTATTGTCATTACAACTGCTAGAAAGGCAAGATGAGTAAGGCTGTAGAACATTTGCTACAGTTCGCATATTGCATTCAAGTTTGTATCTCTTATTTATAATTTGTGGAATGTTACTTATATACTGTAAGAAAGGAAAGGCAAGCAAGGTTTCTGTAATATAGTCTATAAGTAAAATTAACTTATGGCTGGGGTGCAACTGTGGGGCCCAGACTGGTTGAGCGGTCTGCTGAGAAAGTATACCAATTGGGTAGTGTCAGGATTTATCATAATTTGTATTACGATGGCTGTGCTTATTTGCTGCGGGATGTATTTAACCATGTCTTAAGAAATCTCTCACAGTAACAGGAAGTGAGGCTGGTATTATGATGCCTCTCCTCCCGGTTTACCCAGGCCAAGTTCCAGAATTTGGGACTGAAGAAGTCTTCAGGCAGCGACTGGGCCTCCTGGAGGACGATGACATCTTTGCCAGCAGAGAAGTAGATGAGTGACACCTTTCAGGTGTCAAAAGGGGGATTTCGAAACCCTGTAAGGACAAAGGTTACAAGTTCCTAAGTGACTGGTAGTCATTAAGGGAAGAGCCTGTCCTGGACTCCTGGGGCGAACATGGCATTCCATGACCTATATCACAGTTTTATGACTGTACCCATCCACATACATCCGGACCCATTTGTGGTGGAAGTGGCCCCATCAAAAGTTGACTTTGGAGCCATGTTGTCCCAGAGACAAGGTGCCCTCTACACTACAGCCATGTGCGGTCTATTACAGGAAGTTGTCGCCGGTGGAATAGAACTACAACATGGGGACAAAGAGGTCCTGGCCATGAAGGGTATTGACTTAAGGGTATAAAACACCCTTTCCTGGTGTTAACATGTTCTTCTCACACTCTGATTACACACTGCTGTATCGCCAGGGGTCTATCCCATCTTCATGACAAAAAGGAACAGCCTGTGGTCAACATTCTCATCATCTCTGCCTCCTGTATCAATCGCCCCTGTCTTGTGGTATGTGGATGAGGACACTCCACCTTCTTGTCCTAATGATCATACCTATGTTCCCTCGGAGATTTGGGATCATCTGCTGACCTGGGCGCATACGAAACCTGCTTTGGGACACCCTGGCATTGCACGCACCCTCCAGGCAATGAGTGAGAACTATTCTCGTGAATAAGTTCTCCAAATCCTGTAGGCTCCTCCCATTTCCTAGCCTGCCTTCGGCTAGTCAAACTGCTGAGGCCCTTTTTAAGCATGTGTTATTGCACTATTGGATCCCTGAGGACATCGTTTCTGATAGTGGCTCCCAATTCACCTCTCAGGTTTGCACTGCGTTCATGGATCTGTTGGGAATTATGGACAGCCTCATGTCCGGTTACCATCCACAATCAATCAGGAAGGTTACCCAGGAGGTAGGGAGGTTCCTAAAGTGCAATTGCCAGTACCGGCCAAGGGAGTGATCCTCAGTCCTACCATGGGTGGAATACACAAAAAAATCCCTTTGTTACTTTTGCTAACCTCACTCAGTGCATCTTGGATTACTAGCCCACCCTGGGTTCTTGGCATCCCTGTCAGACCCAGGTTTCTCTGGTGGACAAGCGGGGGTCTGCTTTAGTACATGGTGGACTGGAAGGGGTATGGCCTCGAGGAGCAGAGTTTGGTCCCATCCACAGACATACTGGACCCATCCCTCATCTGGGAGTTTCACTGTCTTAGCCCAGAGAGACCCGCTGATCATCCTCATGGTCGCCCTCTGATTTGGGGGGCTTCTGCCACTGGAGCCTCTCCTTGAGGGTTCGGTGCCCCTCCTAATCCGACATTGGAGCTCCAGAGTTTACTGGCTGCCATCATCTAATCAAGTCATTCAAGCACATCTGGACTCTATTCATTCATTATCCACTGCTTATAATGTATGCTGTCTGCATTCTAGTGTCGTTGTATGTTAATATAATTTGTTCTGCTGCTAAGATTCAGTGTTATACTATTCACCAGATGTGCATAATTTTCTGTTCTGCTCAGTTTCAGTACTATTTGTTCTGTGTGGTTCTTGTACATGTTATTAATTGCTACTAGTAAACTACAATCATTGATTCTGCATCTGTCTCCTGCTTGACAGTAACTTGTCACTTGATACATTTGTTGAAAATGTTAAATGTAATATACATATTTTAAGAAACTGGGCAAGTTAAATACTAAAAATGTACTGAAAATGTTTTTGCAACTCATGAATAATCCTTAAATCTCACTTGCTTGGACAGAGGAAAAAAGAAAACAAAGGAAGTTCTTGTTCATCTGGACTTCAAGTAAATAAACACTTACCGCCAAGACAACTTTAAAAAAAACTCTGGTGGCAAATTGCTTTTCCACTCTACTATTTCTAAATTGTTATGGACAAAACCAGCACACATACAGATAACAGATTTTTACAGAAGACAAAGCAGCAATTCTGAACAATCTGCTCTCCTCTGGGCAGACAACTATTAGGAACACTCCCTAAATCCTCTCAAAGCTATGATTGGAACATGCACAATGTACCATAAACATTGATAATTTACCAAAGAAATGTTAAAGAAACTATAGGGAGTTTAACCATCATTTATAGGCATTTCTGTTTGTGGGTGTGTCAAACTGTGTTTCTCTGTCTGGGTATGTTTGTTTGAATGTGTTCCCCACACAAGAAAAAGCATGACTGTCACTACCAAACAACAATTTTGAAGAAATTACATTAGATGCAGGATATGTTCGGAATATGAATGTTGGTTAAATAAAAAGAGATGGAAATGTCTTTCAACCTCTTAAAGAGAGGTTTGGTGTTTATGAATCACTGTTGCCATGAATGACAGTGTATTCTAGATTTAAAGGAGGACCTTTAATGAAGGAACTTGGGTAGTGTTCAGTGGGTTAATGTAAACCCAATGTTAGTTAAATGTTTGTGTGTGTGTGTGTGTGTGTGTGTGTGTGTGTGTGTGTGTGTGTGTGTGTGTGTGTGTGTGTGTGTGTGTGTGTGTGTGTGTGTGTGTGTGTGTGTGTGTGTGTGTGTGTGTGTGTGTGTGTGTGTGTGTGTGTGACTGGCTCTTTGTCACTGGCTCTGCATGACCTTGCCTGTTGCCTCGATTTTTACACTACATTGAATCGATGAGTGCCAATACACTTTTTGTTGCCCATCAAAATTATCACACTCTTTCGTGATGCCAGATTTTTTCCTTCTCCAAAGCCTCTACCCATAGCAATGGTATAATTGCAAGTTAGGCTCACGTTGGGGGGAAACATTCACCACTGCCAGGGATGCTTGTTTCCTTGGTAACAGGGATCCCTAGAATGTCTCAATGCTTTACCTTATGGTTTTGTACCCATGTGAACATCTCAAACCGTCTGTGTGATATGGATTCAGTTGATTTTTTATGCAGACTACAACCAAATAGAATAAGATATTATTTATTAGGATCAATTTGTTTAGTTACAAATATTTAATTAATATATTTAATTACAAATTAACTATATAAAATCTGTGTATTTTATTAGCAGAAAAAGAATAAACGCAATATATTGATCTGAGTAGCTTTTGGTGATGGTAAATATGGGACAGCAAGCTTTTTCCCACAATCTATATCGGTTTATTGTACGCAGCCCTTTAGAACTGTATAACAAGAGAAGGCTAACAATGATTTTTCAGAGTTGTATTTTTTGTATTCTATTATATTTGAATTTATTACTGCAGCGGTTGAACAGGTCATATATTAATACGTATTTTACGAAAACGTCAAAAACAGGCTTTCAACCCTACATGCAAATCCTATATCTCTTAAACACCGAGCATTTGAAGACGAAACACCTGATGGGTTACTATATTAGTCAACATCTAAATTCCTTTTCCATTAGGACATACCCTGACAGAGTTGTAATTTTTCATTGCATCAATATTAAACATTGCAAGAGCATTCGCGCAGAATACTAAGGTATAACAAGCGGCATGAGTGGAAGGACACGAGCGTTGCTGCGCGGGCACGATTTCAGGACCAAGGACAGCCGCTCGCGCTAAGCATCAGGTCATTGGATCTCATCAGCAAAGCAGAACCTCGGACCGTAGTCGTGACAAGGACACAATACATGGATCTCTCAAACATTGATTCAACACAAGCTATCCAAACAACAGTTTAATCTCTGCGAATTATAGAAAACGTTTTCTGGTGTCTAAGGAAATCAACAGGATTTACCCACCACAAACCAAACGTGTTGATATTTATTTTATTTTATAGGGAAAGTAATACAAGTTTAGACATCAGTTGGAGAAAAAAACGCAGAAAGCACATTCCTCGACAGGGCGGACTAATGTAATTCCACTGGTATTGCTGTTAGCACTGGGTCGAGAGGACGTGATCCATTGGGATCGTTTAACTGGCCTGACTACGTCGCACAACCACTCTGAACAGGAGGCTCAGTCTGGGTCCAGCTGTGTCGATGTCAATATGCGTGTATTTATGTTTGCGTTTTTCATCTCCTGCTCTTGTGCGGGTGGTGGATGTGAACCCAAGATCGTAAATATTGGAGCAGTTCTGAGCCAAAAGAGGTATGAACAGGTGTTCAAGGACGCCGTCACCCAGGCAAACACGCTCTATGGGAAAGATAAGTTCAAGATGAACGCCATCTCTGTCACTCATAAACCGAACGCAATTCAGATGGCTCTCTCTGTTTGTGAGGACCTCATCTCAAACCAGGTAAACATTGTTATTATAACATAATGACTATCAGTTTTGGCCGGCTTGGAGAATGTCTCCCTGCATCTTAACTAGGCTAATCATGTTTACTACCACTTCGTTACGCCCTGTTCAGTGTGTTTTGTGGGAAACTCCAACGTGCTCAGTGCCAACAACTGTGTTTGAGGATGGCCACTTATCGAGGTTTGTGTGGTTTGTTAACATTGCATTATAAGAACGAGAATCAGAGGGTATGTCTTGAGAGAGAGAGGTAGAGAGAGAGATTCGGGTCATGTTTTTTATGTTGCTGCTGTACATTATTGCTGTCGCTTTTATAGATCGGGAAACAGGTAGCACAAGGACATTGTGAATTAATAAAGTTGCTACAGGTTGAAAAGATAGACAAGCCTTTTCAAGTGTTGAAGTGTAGGCCTATTCCCTGAGCAAAGCCTCTGAGAAAAAGAGATAACTATCTTTCATCATAAAAACAGCACAATATTATGAAAGATAATTCCTGGCTAAACCTAAATCTAGCAAACTATATTTTAGGAAGTAGAGTTTAGCTGGTAGATTTGAGTGAACAGAATTACTTTCCGGTTTTTATTTTCCACCCATTTACCATGGATTCACATTTGCCTATAATGTATTTTGTCAATAATTCAAGAACAACAATGACTGTTGACAACAATGGCAATGCATTACGTCGCATTTGAATTAAAATTACATTGATATTTTTCAGTTAATTCACCTCTATTGACCATGTCAGTCTAATTGCATGCATTTTTTCATTAGGTTTACACTTATAGCCATTTGAAACAGTTCCGTTATACAATTCCATTTAAATGGGAAAATAATGTTAACTTCTAAAATATTCTGAGAATAGTGCTTTCCATATGCTAACAATGTAAACGTAATAATCGTGATGAAAACAACAGATCTATATAATAGGTAATCGATAATAAATCTTGATAGGATCCAATTTATAAAACTGCATGTAGACACGACAGAGTCTAGTGGTCAATTTTCAAGCCTGGGCTGAGTAGCCTATTAATTTAGTACTTGGCAATACATTAGGGGGATGTTGTTGTATATTAAAAAGTCTGATAAATTAAATTATTGGAAAGTAGGAATGAAGCATGTGGGTGACGTGTTGCATGCCAAACGGCTGTGATTTCAACCTACTTTATAGTGATGTCGGCCATTCACTGGAGAATCAAACCAAAGGCGGGACAATTAAGAGGCAAGGTTAGGTGGACGGTGAAAATGACCTGTCCTGAGCTGGCATTGCTTTGAATCTGTGGAGAGCAAAACTATGTCCTTCTTGCAGAGGAAAATGAGGCCAACATGGCGTCAGCAGGCCCACGGGTTGACAGCTGCTTTGTTGCTCTTAGTAAAGTACGACAGGGCGGCGTTATACACTGATGTAGAAAAGGATTATAGCCTACTCACCAAAGCGACAGGACGGATTATAATGCTGGGGACTCGGGTGCGGGCGAACACATGACACACTCGCACACACATACATCCTCTCTCACCTTCTCTGCTCTCCACATCGCACACACACACACACACACACACACACACACACACACACACACACACACACACACAC
>JACXGM010001737.1:24386-36258 GCA_016801145.1 Umbra pygmaea | reverse complement strand
ATTGCTGTGTGGCAGTAAAACTGCCTGGTAGCATACACATGTCGCGATTGAAAATCTACTCTGCCTACCATACTTAAAAGGTGCAAAACATTTTACTGGTTCACTGACATCATGCTAGTGATCCTCAAAACCTCTCCTCAGGCTACATGTATCTTGAATAGATCCAAAAGACGGAATGGCTGGGGATTACGTCCCAAATGAGAGCTTTTAGAAACTCTGCATTACCCTACTGATGATATTCAGCTGAGCAGATGTGAACGCAGTGTGGTAAAGCTGCCTTTGCGTTGTGTGCCTGTGTGTGTTTGACAATGTGTACTGATGTAGAAAATCAACCGCAACGGGGGGATGCAGTTCACATATGATTCTTTTGTATTATTAATTATAAGTGGCCACACATCCACATAAACATGCTGTATCTGTTATGTTTTACTATCACCATTCTCTCCACAGGTTTATGCAATTTTGGTGAGCCACCCGCCTCAGTCCAATGATCACCTCACGCCAACTCCCGTGTCCTACACCGCAGGGTTCTATCGCATTCCAGTGGTGGGGCTCACCACCCGCATGTCTATTTATTCTGACAAGGTGACACACACAGAAAATGTTATCATTGATAATATTGTTTTGTTATTTTATTTATCAAGCACACACATTCACTCACAACAGAATTTATAGTTTCACGTTGAATTTTTATATATTATCCATATTTTGGAACTATTTTTGATAGCTTTTATTCTCGTAATTCTAGGCTTTGCAATAAGGTGAAAACAGAAACATCTGCAGTTAAATATGCACTGATGAAATGCTGAAATTGTTGAAAATTGTGAAATTATTGATCATAGTCTAAAATGTTTTAAGAGCACCACGTCACCAAACTGTCTACCAAGTTACTTTCCATTCTGTTTTACAAGCAGCAAAACTAAAATAACAAATTTTATCCCAAAGTGCATGTTTGACTTTAGGCTTTGCTATGAACTGGGTACTGAAGGCTAAGGCTTGAGATAATTTAAAAATAAAACATAGAATTCGGCTTGTTGGCAGCAATTGCTGAGTGGATAAGAAGCTGCTACAGGCTAAGAGGCCTGTGGGTTAGATACAAATGCTCATGTTTTGTATTCATTCATGTATATTCCTTACAGACCAATGAACTCTCAGTAGTGGAAATCTAACCCAAAATGTACTTTATCCCAATATGTCATTTTCAACATTTGGAGTATCTGGATCAATTAGAGTACCTGGAAATATAATATAGTTAAGTTAAAAACATAAACATACAAACACACACACACACACACACACATATTACCGTTTAAAAAATAATAATTCAGATTATTGTTTTTGCTAATGGGCAAATATGGAATGTATTCCATTTCCTAAAATATGTTTGTTTGGGAAAAAACTCACCTAACAGCAACAATATGCAATTTGGAAAAATGTAATTAGTTACATTTTGACATCCTAGTTTTACTTGATGGTCAAATTTATTCACTGTTACATTTCTGATTCTGTGATGTTGTTTTGCATATACATTAGAATGTGTCCTTAGGACTAGATGATGAATATATAATCAACTCAGTCTGACATTAGTTTCTGGGAGCAATACATTAGAGCAGGACATCAAAAAGTCCATTACTAATATAATGCTTGAAGCAACTGCCTGTAGAAGTAAAGGGCAAGTTACCAAATTTGTTAGGCCTATTCGTCCTCTTTTCTGTGGTTTAAGTTCAGTTGCTTATATAAATTTAGTTGCAGATACATTTTTCATCACATTTTGCTGACTCATCACTTACTGTTGACTATAGTGCATTATATAAAAGTATATTACCCATCACCCCAAACCAACCCCTAATACATTAGAATCTCATTCTGGATAATGTCGCAGCACCCAATGGCACTTTTTTATCATACCATATATCCATGTTTGAATTATGCTGTTTTAAATATTTCAATATGAAAAAATACTGATTCATGGAACAGTGGAAATATTAAAAGAAATCTCACAAATGCTTTTTACTCACTGAAATTCTGAGATGAGTTGGTTTTAAGAGTTTCAAAGCAATTCATAACGGACACATTTTCACAATGCACTGTAGTCAATAGTAAGGTCATAGAAACCAATTTTGTCTGTAAAGTTTTGGGGGTTGTCCACTACAAGCACAGAAATAATGAAAAAAGGAATGTATGGATGATGGACCTCAACTTGATAGATTTATTTTTCTCTTTCCAACATAAGATATGCATATGCTAACCTTGACGGTTCTGTGGGATTCTCTTCCAGAGTATCCACCTGTCTTTCCTCCGTACGGTGCCACCCTACTCCCACCAGGCCCAGGTGTGGTTTGACATGATGAGAGAGTTTCGTTGGAACCACATAATTTTGATCGTTAGCGATGATCATGAGGGTCGTGCAGCTCAAAAAAAGCTAGAAACCCTGCTGGAAGAGAGGGAGACCAAGGTGAGGTACCTTGGCCCCAGACGTCAACTTATGTTCTACATTTACTGTCTGTCTATTGTCTGTTTATTTGTCTGTGTTTCTGCCTGTCCATTTGTTTGTTTGTGTATCAAACTTGTATTCAGTATCAAAAGGTCCTCTATGTGCTGTTTGTAATTATTTAACTTTTTGTTATGTGAGCCCATTTCTTTCCGTTACATTGGCTAACATTTTTTTTCATGCCAGAGGCATCAACAGCATCCTAAGTGGTTTTCTGGCAGAACTCTGTATTTTTCTACTCATTTCACATCGCTTTTACCATAGTCAAACTGTCAATCCACAACAGGAGCGCAACAAGGGACTTAACCTGGGGCTATGCAAAAATACACAATGTTCAGTTAGCTAAGGGAACTTCCACCAAACAGTTTCTCGGTTTCTGTTCAGTTGTGGCAAATTCTTGGAATATATGGGGACAATTGTTTTGTGAGATAAGATGACATTTTCTTTATAACAATTTTTTTTAATTATGTATCTAGATTTTCATTTTTTATTTTGTAGTGTTGTGTGCAGTCTTCATTCAAAAGAATATAATGCTTTCGATATGTTTTGCTAACATAACCTCTTTGATATGCCTTAAGATTGGATTGCTTCCATAACTGCCCAAGTCATGAATAACACATTAAACAGGTATAAATAGTTATGTTTGCAGAACAAAACCATTATTTTGATCTGTAACAAAGTTGTTGTTACACTAATAATTGCCCAGAGATGGCATTTTCATTACTTTGTGCTTGAAAAATGCATTGATTTTGTTTTTAGTCTTATCAATTTTTGAGGGATGTATTTTACTTTGTTAGGCCTAAAATACACTTTTTTGTTTCTAGTGCTTAGTTTGTTTATCTGTGGTCTAATGATTGTTGACTGTGCATTGTGGAGATATTCTCAGTATCAAGAATTGTTCATATTGGTGCAGATTCAATTTGGTATAAACATTTCATTCCTAATACAGAATGTGATCTACTTCAGAATAGACCCACATACAGTAGTTACAAAACATTTTATTATGGAACATGTATTTCATTTTAATTGTTGAAAAGTCAGAACATATAACATTATATTATTGCAATTGCATTATATTATAAAGTTGAAGAGATAATATTAATGGCTTAAATGCTAATTGTGCAAACTACACTAAGTAATATAGTTATAATCAATTCAAACCTAGGAATTTTAAGTTGCAATAGCCTAAACCTGTGACATTTAAGTTTCTTTAGCTGAAGTGGTTTAAGAGATACTGTTTTAGCAAATAATGCTAATTACAATAATAAAACAGTCTACAGTTTATGAACATTCAATAGCATTTCAATTTAAGATAGGTTTAGGATAGTTTTAAGGCTAAATTGTCGGTAATAAACTTAATGACCATTTTAAATATTGCAGTGGTTTTCGTTTAAACCCATGTTAACTAAATACAAATGTCTTAGATTGCACCTTTAGGAACATAAATATGTTATATGTTGGTACCGTATGGTACTGTACTTTCTTCCACGGAAATGCATTGAGCTTATTTAAATACTGTTATAGTAAAACAAAAACAATAAATGATTTGAAAATCATCCTCTGAAGCATCCTGAATTTTGGCAATGTGGACTTGGAAAGTTGGTTTCCTGTTAATAGCTTAGATTGTTTAGACTAAAAGGAGAAATGTAGCGTCAGCTATTTGAAGGACACAATCAGCAAGGATTGGAGAGATGCTGGCAAACAATTGTTTGTGTCAGGATCCTGGCAAAACTGAAATGAGCAGTAATTAATGAACTTTGTTTACAGTCAGCCCCCCAAGGACTGCATTCCCATAATCGATTCTGTAGAAAACATGTGCATGGAAAGTTTTTACTTTAACAGTGGTGAGAATGGTGAAGGACAGTCTTAATCGAGAAGTGTTCTGCAGGTGACATTTTAGAGATGTGACTAATCTGAGTATTAAACAAGAGATCAGTGTTAGATTTCACACCCAGGTTCATGATGACCTGGGATAGGAGAATGGTGTGGCTGTCTATGACAGAGCAAAGACTGTGCAATTTGGTAACCTGCTGGGATATCAACATTACTTCTGTCTTTGTGCTGCTGCATCAGAGAAGGTTGTTTTGTTTCTACGATTTTCCCCTCATCCAGACAATTAAACAAAATTGACAGAGCAGATGTTATGTCAGTCTTGGTTTTAATGTGCACTTGTTTTTTGGAGGCTTTACATGGCTCACTGGTTTGGGAGTCAGACTTGTATTCCAAAGGTTGCCGGAATGATTCCCAAGTGGGCCAAATGTCATTGTGTCCCTGAGCACTTTATCCTATGATGATCCTGGGTATGTTCCTGTACTGTTAGAGACTCTGGATAAGAGTGTTTGCTAAATTACTTTAAAGTCTAATTTGTCTGCATTGGATTCAGACAGTGTGCTTGTCAAAGGCGTCAAAAAGAGATGTCATTATCGTCTGCAGGATATTAGATTGAAACAAGAGGTTTAAAAATATGTGTTGCGTCATTAGTTGCTTTAGGAGGGATAAAATAGATCATATATACATGTATTATTCAAACCTGTTAAATATGCACTGTGAGCATACTGTTACAACCACTGGTTGAATGGGATTATATTTTGTCTCAGTTTTGTTCTTGCTTATTTAGATTTACATCTTGGTGGTGTGGTTTGATGTGGGTGTGTAATGTACGCTAGACCTATTCTGGCAGAACAATTGGTATTTAGTTGCTGTAGTTTAGTAAATTCCAATAGTTTCCATGCTGTGGGGTCCTTAAGCTTAACCTTGACGTAAAAATGAAATGAATCACTTCTAGACTTTTCTGTACCATCCACTTGGGCCAAAGTGATACTTTGTTTACCATGAAGTATGCTTGAATATGATTTGTTCTTTCAGCTTAACATTCATAATGATCTAATGGACAAAGCTATGGATGTTCAGAAACATTTATTATCATACCAATGAAATGATATTCTACCTTTTGCACAGATACAAACTTTGTTTTTAATCCAATAGTATGCAGTGGTGTTGCTGGGAATTGAATTCCTTTAACCATTTCCTCTGGGAATAGACAGACATTTTGCATGTCATATTGTTTTTCAACAATGTACAGTGTTTAAAATATTAATTCAAGACTAATAATGGGGCTTCATTTTGATATTCATTAAAAAGATATTGATGAAGAGAACTTGCCAGATGGTTCCTTTTCAGACGCATAGTCTGCAATAAATTGTTCATGAGCATGTAATTTTGATGAGCTTAACATTAAGATGTTTTTCCCAGAAAAGCTATTAGCTTAGTACTTTTCCAACTGTCCAATTTAATATGCCACATTTAGATATTAATGATGGTTCAGTGGGGTATTTCGGTTAACTTGATACATTGGTCATTGGCCTTCTTTTCGAGCATGGTTATCAACTAATAATATAGCAAGGTTGCTTGGCGAAGGCGTATTTGGTTCCTAGACAAATCACCATGGTAGAGCATGCCTTTGTGACAGTTACAACCTGAGGACTCTGTCGTGCTGTAAGCAGGCCTTGGATGTTTTTGCAAGCCCCAGTGTTAGAAATCCCAAGTTGAAGCAGAAAAGTGGAGATTTGTTGGAATGCTTTACTACACACCATTTATAACTGTTTATAATATTATTCTATGTCTGCATATTTTCTCTGTGCATATTACTCATCAGAATAAAAACAGGAACTATGAAAACCTCGACCAACTGTCCTATGACAACAAGCGAGGACCCAAGGTATACTTGCATGGTCAATGCACGCCGCCCACCAATTCTCTGAAAGTAGCCACTAGAAACGAAAAAGTAAAAACATTTTTTTTTAAAGTCAACAACCGATTCCAGAGATATCCTTATCCTGGTAGCACGTATATGATTTCAGCCGAGAATGGGTTTTTAGTGTATTTTCAGCAAAATGAAATGCCCCCTCCTACCTTTTTTATTTGTAGTGTAAAGGGTTGCATGTGTTCAAACCGAGGAGATTGCAAGTCTATTCCTTTGACAAAGTTTATGGAGATCTGGTCATGTGGGACAGGCACAATCCAGATGACACCTCCTACCTTTCTGCAGCATTTCCTACGTCTTTTGTTCTTGGAAAAGAAACCACCACCACCCTTTTCCCTTCCTCCACCATTTTGATTTGCGGTTGCACCAGTCTTTTTTTGTCCTCTACCTCTAACTTGCACGTTCTTTTTTGGAATCTTGATAACCTTTAGTTTGCATGCAAAAATGCAGAACAAATTTTCCTCCCAGCTTCCAATTTTTTTTAATTTAAGCAAAATGATCTTGGAACCTTTTTCTCCATTTTTTTCCCACCAAAAAAAAGATCCATAAAAAAGAAAGATTAAAAGGCGTTATGAGAGCATGGTTCAGGGCTGCATCCACATCCTTCCCTGCTAATTTTATCCCCTAACTTCAGGCAGAGAAAGTTCTCCTGTTCAGCCAAGACACCAACTTGACGTCCATGCTGTTGGAGGCCAAGGACCTGGAGGCCCGCGTCATCATTCTTTCTGCCAGGTCAGCTCCCATCCGTCTGGCTCAATGCACTGCACCTCCAAGCCTCACTTACCAGAGACACATCAGGGAAATCCATTTGAAATACAACAGTAATGTGCAGTTATGTAGATTATATATGCATTATCGTTGTAATATTAACAATATTATGCACTAGGTGGTTTAAATATTGAATGCGGATTGGCTGAAAGCTGTGCTATATATTACCACGGTTAAGAAAAAAATTTGTTTTTACTTTAGTTGGTTACCATGGTTAAGGGCTGTATTCAGGCATTCTTCATTGTGTCATGAGAAGAAAAGCACAGAAATGTTGTTGGTTACTAATATTAAATAATTTACATACATTTGATAATGAAATTAATAACAAGCAGTGGCTCTATGTTATTGTTACCTGGGTATGGCCAGTAGTGTGTTATGGATGAACCATTTATGCACCAAGCGAAAGAAGCATTGACTAGCACTGTGCTCAGTGGAGATTGACTGAAGCAGCCATTGTATTAATGATGGGTATGTAACTGCAGCGAGGACGAGGCAGCCTTGGTCTACAAAGCAGCACGTCAGCTCAACATGACAGGCTCTGGTTACGTGTGGCTGGTCGGAGAGAGGGAGATGTCTGGTAAAGCTTTGAGTGAAGCACCAGATGGTACGTACTTCCCCTATACCCCATGCCTCCCTCACAGACTGTGGCGACAGATTGGTCAGGCTGGTCACATTGCTTTATTATTGCAATTTTTTTATCCTCATCTGCGAATCAGTGTGGTGTTTGATACATAGATCGTTTGAACGTTTAAACATTTGGTTGTTTAAAGGTTTTAAACGAGTGACTTTTCATTGTTCTGTGCTTTACATGTCTAACACCTTTTGTTTGTTTCATTTTTAGTGTGTGCCTTTCTTTCAGTACACTACAAATGAAATAGAGGTTTTGGTAATCTACATTGCACTCAATTCATATTAATATGAGAGCTTGTCTCTCATGAGCTTATTTAGACCAGTGTGTTGCTACACCCCATTGAAGTGTAAACAGTGTGTTGCTACACCCCATTGAAGTGTAAACAGTGTGTTGCTACACCCCATTGAAGTGTAAACAGAAAGCTGATGGTAAGCTACAATTGCTATTTTTTTGTCCTAGCTAAATGTTCGACACCTGCCCATAGAAAACCTTCACTTCAACATGCTTAATTTGCCCTAACCTATTGTTGTGTAACCTACCCAACCTGACTCCTATCCTTTGTAGGTACTTGTCATTCCAATACAAGCATGTTTCTTGTTTGTCCCGGCCCTTAAAATTGTCTGTCTTGCATCGGGCACTTATTTTAAAATTGTGATTTTTGTCGACTGGCCAGGCTTGCTCGGCCTTCAGCTCATCAACGGCAAAAACGAGTCGGCGCACATCAACGACGCAGTGGCTGTGGTGGCTCAGTCCATCCAGGAGCTCTTTGAAAAGGAGAACATCACAGAGCCGCCTCGTGGCTGTGTAGGCAACACTAACATCTGGAGGACCGGACCACTCTTCAAACGGTGAGACCACAAGTTATCGAAAGAGGAGCTAAAGCATACTACTTTTTTGGTATTACACAGTCAGGTTTTTGGCCTGTATCTATTAGACAAGCATAATACAAGGGCCACATACAAAACGGTGAACATCCTGGCACGCAACATTGCTGTGAGGAAGAAGAGGGTGAGGAGAGCAGCCTGAACACATGGCCTCCTTTCTGGGAAATTCTAATTAGAAGTGTAAAGTAATATCCCTTACAATCATTTCGATTTCATTATAAATCCTTAAATAAATTAATATTTAATTAATTTGCTTTTAGGGCCAGGTTGAATCAAAGTTAATCTAGCCTTCTGTGGGCACATCTGAAATTGCATTGTCATTGCCACCAAAATGTACAGCCTGGCTGTTGGCTATACAAAGCAGACAGAACTCCACCGTACTAAGGGTTTTTAAGCAGATGGCTTCCTCCCATGTATTTATGGTCCTGCATGAGGTGTCATGCTATGTTTAGTGTATGCAGTCATGGTCAAAAGTTCTGAGAATAACACTTTTATTAAAAAAAAATTTCAAGTATTGGTCTCCACAAAATTTGATGCTTCAGTGTTATTATCTTTTTCTCAGTAGTTACCATTACTGAAGAATAATTACTAGCAGTCCATAATTGTCAAAGGCCTTTATTGAAAATTACATGAAGTTCATGTAAAGCGTCAATATTTGCAGTGTTGACCATTATTTTCATTTATGACATCTGTAATCCGCCCTGGCATGCTGTCAATTAACTCCTGGGCCACATCTTGACTGATGGCATCCCGTTCTTGTATGATCAATGCTTGGAGTTTGTCAGAATGTGTGGGTTTTTGTTTGTCCACCCGCCTGTTGAGGATTGACCATACGTTCTCAATGGGATTAAGGTTCTGGGGAGTTTCCTGGTCATGGACCCAAATCCGGATGTTTTGTTCCCCGAGCCACTTAGTTATCACTTTTGCCATATGGCAAGGTGCTCCATAATGCTGGAAAAGGCATTTTTCATCATCAAACTGTTCTTGGATGGTTGGAAGAAGTTGCTCTCGGAGGATGTGTTGGTACCATTCTTTATTCATGGCTGTGTTCTTAGGCAAAATTGTGAGTGAGCCCACTCCCTTAGCTGAGAAGCAACCCCACACTTGAATGGTCTCAGGATGCTTTACTGTTGGCATGACACAGGACTGATGGTAGCACTCACCTTGTCTTCTGCAGACAAGGGCCCTCATTTATCAAACGTGCGTAGAAACCAGTGTAGATCTGAGCGCAGAAATCATCTTAGGACGAGACTCACTTGTGATTCACAAAACATTCGTATCACTCCACTTCCAGCGTACGAATGAACGGGTTTTGATCATTCAGACGGATGAAATCAATCGTAATTTAAATATCACGCCCACATATATGCACGGGTTAGAGGCCTCGCCCTTAGAATTTACGACATGGATAAGCGATCCGGCAAAGAAAAAACATTTCTCTGAGATATAAATAGAGATGCTCCGGTCTCAGGTGCAGGCCAACCACTTGGTTTTATTTGGAAGCTTAAAATCAGGCATCGATTGTTACAGTAAAATGCAGTGTTGACTGAGGTTACTGCTATAGTCATTGAAAGCGATAAATGAGAACCTGAAGTGATTTTTTCAAATAAATGAATTATTTTCACCAAACATTCCATGTTGTATTTTTTAAGTAGTTTTCTTACCCAAGATAGCACTTACTATATTCGAAGCGCAGAAAAGATTATGTCTCCTTCGTAGAGCCCCCAATGGTGGCTGTTGTGGCCACTGATCTTCATTGAATGGTACCGTTCTCCAGCGCATTATCATGGAGAACCCTGCATGCCATAACTATGTTGCAGGCCTGCTCTTGGGTGTAGCAGTCCCCCCCACCCCGCTTACCCAAGACAGAGCCACCTGCCCTTGAGCAAACCTATACATCACTCCACTGTGGTTCGTGTGCGTGTGCGCACTTTTGAACCTGCACTCCTGCTTGTTTGGGGATTTGCAAGTGGTGTAATAAGGTAGCCTACTCAGTCAAGGCATCACCTAGAGGAATCACATTCAACCGTTTCACCAAAAAACTATGTAGAACTATTATCATAATTGTACGAGTGTGTAACTCACAGAGGAGTTGACATCGAGCCATGCAGTGCGTCATCCTGTATCCTTGCTCCAACGCTGCAGTTTAAAAAAATAAGAGTTGCGCGTCCCACCCAGCCACCGGGCTACCATATTCAGAAACATCCTGGCATCACATATGATCTGAACATTGATTGAATTAAAGTTTTTGCGATTGATAAATGCGTAATCATTCATGGATGGTGGCTACAGACTCAGTACAATCAATCAACCCAATCACATTTGGAAACCAGCAATGTCATAAGATTGTCTTTTAATCACAGTTTGCTGAGCATCATCATATGGAAATTCAATATACCAGAAAGACTTCATAGCCGCCAAAACGGCTGGCATACTTAGAATATTGTTGGCTGTGATATACCAGACCTGTCCCTGATCTCACACTGAAAGGTCCCCGTGGCCAAAAACCCCAATGTAGAGAGCATGAATTAAGGTCCTTTAACAGAGCCAGATCTGCCATCGCTTTGACTTCAGGACTGCCAAAGCGCTTGTTTAAATAGGCGACTGAATAAACATTTCACCAATCACATTCAAATCTAACCATATATATATTTATTATTTGATTGAAATTGTTGTTTGCCTAATTTCAGCCCGCATGTTCTAGGCCACCTAGAAGTGAAAGTGAAAAAATAAACCACTTAATAGCAATGTGCAGTATACAATTAATTTGGAATTTTGAAATGTAACATGCAAAATGGGGTAGTTGCGATGCACACACATACATCAATGATTGCTGGCTCAACAATTCACTGTACCGGGTTGTTATAACATGAACACCGCTAGTCACACTGGAGAACTTGCGTACATGAGGTCAGACCAGACGTGAGATTTTATCGCAGCCTACACTCACGTTTAAATGTATAAATCCCTTGCTTTGAGTAAGTCTTCTTCATGTCTTCTTTTGTTAACGAGACAATCACTGACCTGATGGCAGCTGGTCTTTTGTGGCAGCGCTGAAATGCAGTGGGAATGTTTTTTGGGGATTAAGTTCATTTTCATGTCAAAAAGGGACTTTGCAATTTATTGCAATTCATCTGATCACTCTTCATGTCATTCTGGAGTATATGCAACTTGCCATCATCAACACATATGCAGCAGAATTTGTATTATATATTATATTTGAATAGTATTTGTGCCATTCTCAAAACATTTGACCACGACTGTATACTACAATATTTTTAAGGAAATTAATTGACTAGGCTTGTAAGGACTCCATCACACACACACACACACAC
>JACXGM010001737.1:0-24286 GCA_016801145.1 Umbra pygmaea | reverse complement strand
CTCACCCCCCCATGATCCACCATGCCCATCACTTCACATCGGCAGGATTTGTCTGATGATGCCATCCCTCCAATCTCCCCACTGGGTTGTAGAGTGCTGATGGCATCCAAGTACCCAGATGGCCTGACAGGACGCATCGAGTTTAACGATGATGGTGACAGGAGGTTTGCTACCTATAGCATCCTTAACTACCAAAAGACCAGACTGGTGCAAGTGGGCATCTTCAACGGCACCCAAGTATGGCAGTTTTAACTATGTCATCAGTTTTGTTGTCTTTATTTTGTTATTGGCCATGCGTACAAGAAATCTTTCTGAAAATCAATAACTCTGACAGTGCTTTTTCAATAAGAACTACCGTATTAGGTATGGCATATTAAATATGTTATATATAACATCACTTTACATCACTTATCACCTGCTTGAGCTATTATCAAAGATAGAAAATCAAGTGTAGGGGGAAACACAAACAAGGGTTTTGTATATAGAGATACAATTTCTAAAACAGAGGTGTCATCTAGATTCTTTATACTATTTAATTCTATTTCTATGGTTTTCTAGGTAGTAATGAACCCGCAAAGGAAGATCATTTGGCCAGGAGGGGAAACAGAGAAGCCAAGAGGATACCAGATGTCTACTAGACTTAAGGTACAGCATCTTAGCTACTTCTTCATCCCACATCAACCTATCAGACGCTTCTTCATCCCACATCAACCTATCAGAAGCTTCTTCATCCCACATCAACCTATCAGAAGCTTCTTCATCCCACATCAACCTATCAGAAGCTTCTTCATCCCACATCAACCTATCAGAAGCTTCTTCATCCCACATCAACCTATCAGAAGCAAACAGGATAAAATGTGGAGGGTTCTACCTGAATTTGCCCAATATCACAATGGTTCTAAAACCTCTTCTTGGAATCTCCCAACCATTCCATGGAGTTTAACTATTCCAAAGCAAGCAAACTTGATTCCATTTCTAAATGCATCATTATGCCCTCTGATTTGTTGAGCTGGTCAGGGGGGTTACTGAGTAATGGTTTGAGAACCAACATGACGCAAAAAAAGTTTGATATTGTTTGCAGTGTACACCCTGAGAAGGCACTTCTAAGCTGTGTTAAAGATCTGTGTGTTTCAATGCAACAACACTGTGCTTTTTTGTTCACAGATAGTAACCATTCATCAGGAGCCATTTATATATGTACAACCTACAACAAGTCTCGGAACATGCTACAAAGAGAAAACTGTAAATGGACTGAAAGATGTCCAAAAAGTGATTTGCACAGGTCCCAATGGTACCATCCCAGGTAAAGAAATGCAACAGCAAATAATAAATAAAAAATAATTATAACCATTTTGTTTAAGACAATAGTCACTGAATGTGCCAACAGACTTTAAATATCAGAGCTTTGTCTTATTTGTTTTTGTCTTTTGGGAATTATAGGACAGCCTATAGTGCCGCAATGCTGCTACGGCTTTTGCATTGACCTCTTGATTAAGCTAGCAGATACCATGAACTTCACCTATGAGGTTCATCTGGTGGCGGACGGGAAGTTTGGTACCCAAGAGAGGGTTAGTATGTTGTTGATTAGGTCCAGCAAATGTAGACTGCTGGCCAATGTGCAATGATCAACAATTGGGTTTTATTTGCCCTCTTCAATAAAGGTAGTGTGTAAGGACTTTCTTGGGACCCACAAATAATAAAAAAAACTGATTATTAATATTTTTTTAAACAACTGGTTAGCTACATGTATTAGCTAGAGTAGTACCGGTAAGTATTTAAGAACAAATTAGATGTATTCTGTCCAACCCCTGGTTAACATAGATTGCTACTCTATATACAGCAAGCAGAAAGGCGTTCTTTCATATACATAGCTGTATTTTAAAAAGGGTGGTGTATCTAATAAACTGATCACTGATTATAGTATATATGCAGATGTGGTCACAAGTATTGGTACTCTTCTACTTTTTTAAAAAGAAAACTCACAAATTGCTCTGAACAAAGCAGACATGGAAAAACATATTTGGTACCTACCATTCTTTATTTCACATATAATAGAACATGTATGTTTCAATTTATATATGATGTAACAGATTAACATGACTCTAAATAGTAAAACAACTTAAAATGGCACAGAAAGAAATATTGGAACCCTTAAAGGACGATTCCAGAGTAAATATAACATTTTCAATATAGTATTAGAAAAAATGTTACCATATACTAATTAATGTCATATATAGTGATTTTTTAAATACCAAAAGTTATAAAAAAAGCTATAATAAGCTATAATATCTTGCTTCAGTAGGTGCTGTACACATGTCTATTAATATTTACTAGTATTTTCACACAACACACACAGCAGTGCAAATCGGTTGTTGCTGTTCCATTAGGACCTAGCTATAATGCGTATTTTCTATGGAGAGTTTCAATGATTATTACTCACCAAATAGATCAATCACATAACTACATATAACATCTATACATACTTAGCAATATTCTGCCAACCTTCATTATTCATTTACCTGCCATTTTGACGAATAACATAAGTAATAATAGTTACACAAAAAATGTTCAATGTTAAATGTTCAATTTATTTATAAAGCACTTAATAATACAACAAAAGTTGACCACAGTACTGTACAAAGGATAAAATAACATTCATAAAATCACAATTTAAATTCTAAACATTTCCACATATACCTCAATATCTAAGCGGCATCAATAATGACCTATTACTCCACGAGGACAGCACTCATGAATGATCAAACGCCAGAGTGAAAAAATATGTTTTTAAATGTTTAAAAAATCCAATGATTACCTGTTAGTGTTACACAGGCTGGCCCTGACTGGTTTGTCAAGTTGTTTTTCGGGTTAATGAATAGAATGTTTCCAAAACACCTTGGTCCATGTCAGTATGGAAACTCGGTTGATCTAATAAACAGATGTAATCATATTCTTTGCTGGAGATGGTTGAAAGCAAGAATATTTCCTTGTCCTAGGCTTTACAACAAAACATGAGAGCTCGACCAGTGGACAGTACAAAAACAGAGTCAACCGATAGAATTGGGCAGGAGCCCTTCCCATATTTCTTCCTCACTGTATTCCTGCTCAAATGAATGGTTGGATAGTACTAATCAATAATACTTGATCAAAGTTGAAATTGTCCAGCTCTTCAGGTATTTCCTCACTTGCAATCGCCATTGTTAAAGAAAATCCAGCTCTAACACTTCATATATAGCTCAGTAGCTCTTTAACATAAGAATGTAAAGAATAGTATTCCCGCACAAAGTACACAGTTTTATTATCCAATCAACTCAATTCAGGAGTGTGACGACAACATATAAGGAAGTCAACTGAGTGGATTCCCTGATTCTAGCTGTAGTTTAAAAAATGTTGACAGTAATGTCACTGGCATAGAATTCACCCACTTATTGTGTCCGTTTTAGGAATTTCAAAACGCATTGAAAATGTTTTTGTGACTATAATGTCAGAAACATGACCGGAATTTTTTTTTTGAAGTGTTTGAGGACTGAGTTGTTCCTTTAAGGGGAAAACAGACCTCATTTGCACAGGCGAGTTTTACCATTTGTGTGTCCCCGTCACACAACTTGTGTTTTTATACTTCTAATCTCTCCAAATGGTAGAAAAAGTTGTGGGTGGCAGGTGCTATCACTGTTGTAATGAGGCTTCACCCAGGTGAAATTTCTTTAAGACTGCATGGTCCCCTAAAATGTCAAAGAATTAATCGTCAAATATGTACTATTTTTTACAAAAAATGCATTAGAACACGTTCATCTTGAAGACTAGTTAGTTCAGAATCAGCTACATATAGCAGGTCGACTGACTCGATTTTCTTCTCATACATACCAGTAGCGTCGCGGTGCATGTCCCTGTTGAAGCCTGGCGTCCATGGACTTAAATGTGGCTGCTTTGAACAGTTTTTTTCAGTGCTTCGAAATGGTCAATAGATAAATGCTGTGATTATGTCCCACCCATGGACGCTCAGCGTCTCTGGGGGTGAATGGAGGAGTGGGCTGGACTCCGGGCTTCTGCATGATGATCGGACGGTCGAAAGACTGCATTTCCTTTTGATTGACAGTGATTTTTTATGGTTAAAAAGCCGAAGCTATTCGAGCTCTGTCCTTCTGCAGATTTTGCAAGTGTAGTCGAAAGACAAACTGCTCCAACCTATTTCTTGATACTTGCTTAGCGAAATTGTTAGCCAATTTTCATCATACATTTCATACAATTATACACCACATTCCTTGTTTAACCCAATTCCCACATTTCCTCATAGTTTAATGTTGTTTCCTTAGATCGTTCATTCATTCATTCATTCATAGAGTAGGCTAGGCTAGTGTTGTAGGGGTGAACTATCCAGCTAGCAAACTGCACACGATGGCAGACAATGCTAATATTGTCGACCTGATTTTGGCAATCCTTTAGAGAGTCTCCCTTTTGAGGAGGAACTTAGAATTAAACAGCAGGGCAGATCAACACCTAAGATTGATTCATTGCAAAAGATAGGGCAAAGTACCAGATATTTTCAGCTCTCTGGTATGACAAAATTAGATGGCTGACTAGAAGTGCTGTGACAATGAATATGTACTGCCAGCCATGCCTCTTGATGAAACCATCTCAGGATGTGTTGTTTGGTCAAAAGTGGGGTTTGGAGATCTGTCTAAACTTGACAGGGCATATAAAAGGCATGAAAAGAGCAATGAACATGTGAGTGCATGTGCAAGATTAAGTTGCATGGGCAGGATCAGGGTTGAGCATGCAGTCAATGAATGTGCTCACATTCAAGTGGTTAAACATAATCAAACAGTCAAACAAAACAGGGCCTTCCTAAACCGTGTTATTGGAGGAACTAGGTGAAACAACCACAACTTAGTAGTAAGGGCATTCACCATATGAAACAATGAATAGTCAAAAACAGTGCTAGAAAATATCAGAACCAGAAAGTATTTATGAAACATTATAAGTGCTAGAGAAGGATCATACACATAACAAAGACATTTCAAGATAACAGAAGTTGAATGCAACTAATTTAAATTCTAATTGAAGAGGAAATTTTTCGGACATGTCCTAAAGATGGGTGGAGGTCTAGCCTCCAGTGGAAGCTGGTTCCACCACTGAGGAGCCAGGATGGAGAACAGTCAGGATGGAGAACAGTCTTGGATTTGGAGTTGAACTCCCAAGGTGTGGGATGGTCAGGATGCCAGAGGTTGCAGAATGGAGAGCCTATGTAGGGGTGTAGGGTTTGAGCATCACCTGAAGATAGGGTGGAGGAGCTCCTCTTGTTGCACCGTAGGTCGAGCACCATTGCCTTGTAGTGAATTCGAGCAACAACTGGGAGCCAGTGGAGTGTGTGTAGAAGTGGGGTGACGTAGGAGAACTTGGGAAGGTTGAAGATCAGGCGGGCTGCTACATTCTGAATGAGTTGAAGTGGTTTTGTGGTGCATGCCGGGAGTCCGACCAGGATCGAATTGTAGTAATCCAGACATGAGATGACGAGTGCCTGGATGATTACCTGGGCTGCTTCCTGGGTGAGGTAAGGTCGTTGTTGGCGAATGTTGTAGAGCATGAACCTGCAGGAGTGAGTCACAGCCTTGATGTTTGCAGAGAAGAAGAGGGTATCATCCAGGATCACACCAAGATTCTTTACACTCCGTTGATGGTGACAATGTGCAGTTCTCAACTGTGATGAACATGTCCTGGAGTGGACAGGCCTTTCCATGGAAGAAGAGTTGCTCAGTCTTGTCAGAGTTGAACTTGAGGTGGTGTGTTGACATCCATGCAGAGATATCAGCTAGGCATGTAGAGATGCAGGTTTTTACCTCGGTGTCATAAGGGGGAAAGTAGAGAAGTAGTTGAGTGTCATCAACATAGCAGTGATAGGAGAGTCCATTTGAGGTTATGACAGAGCCAAGGCTTTTGGTGTAGAAAGAGAAGAGGAGAAGGCCTAGAACAGAGCCTTGAGGAGCACCAGTGGAGAGTGTCCGTGTAGCAGATAGAGTCCCTCTCTATGTCACCAGGTAAGACCGGCATTTCAGGTCGGAGGCATTCCAGGAGTTTACAGAGCCAGAGATGCCGATATCTGAGAGGGTGGAAAGTAGGATGTGATGGTTCACAGTGTTAAAGGCTGCAGATAGATCTAGAAGATTGAGAAAAGAGGAGAATAAGCTTGGGCCTTGCGAAGAGCTTCTTTTACATGGAGTATAGCAGTCTCAGTTGAGTGGCCCGTCTTGAAGCCTGACTGGTTGGGGTCGAGGAGATCATCTCAGAATGATCTCCTTGACCCCAACCAAGATAAACAGACAGTTGTTTGGATACTGCACGCTCAAGTGTTTTGGACAGAAAAGACAGGAGGGATAACGGTCTGTAGTTTTTGATATCAGAGGGGTCTAGTATTGGTTTCATTAGGAGGGGAGCAACTCTCGCCATCTTGAAGTCACCAGGGACACATCCAGTGGTCAGGGATGAGTTGTTGAGAGAGTTGAGGAATGGAAGGAGTTCTACAGAGATGATCTGCAGGAGGGATAAGGGAACAGGGTTGAGCAGGGCATGTTGTTGGGCGGCTGGATCTCACTAGCTGCAGAATGTCATCTGGTGAAAGAGGGGAGAAATTAGTAAGTGCATGGGCAGGTTTGGGGCTGGAGCAAACATTGGGCATGCAAGGTTGCATTGTGAAGGAGTTACGAATGTCATCAACATCTTTTTCAAAATAGTCATCAGCAGAGAGGGACGACGGCGGGGGAGGAGGTGGAGGGTTAAGGAGAGAAGAGAAGGTAAAAATTAGTATCCTGGGGTTGGAAGATGAAGCTTGAAATTTTGAGTGATTGAAAGAGGCTTTAGCAGCAAACAGAGGATGAGAAGTTGGCAAGGAGTGATTGGAAAGATTCCAGGTTATTCTGAAGTTTTGTTTTCCTACATTTCCGCTCAGTCCCATGAAAACCATGCCTGTGAGCTCGTAGTGTTTCATTTAGCCAAAGAGTAGGAGGGGAATGTCGTGCCAGCCTAGAGGAGAGGGGACAGAGAGAGTCATAAGACTTGGCAATTGAGGAGAGTAGAGTGGAAGAGGCATATTCAGTAGACAGGAGGGAGAAGGAGTTAGGAGATGGGGAACAAGATAAGATGGAGGAGGACAGAGCAGTTGGTGAGAGAAAGTGAGTGTCACGGAGGTGTGAGACCTGGGTAGGGATAGACAGTATAGGGGTAGAGGAAAGAGAAAGAGGAAAGGAGACAAAAAAGTGGTCAGGCAACTGGAGTGGGGTAGTGAGGTTAGTTGACAGGCAGCATCTAGTGAAGATCAGAACCAGAATGTTGCCTGCTTTGTGTGTAGGGGTCATCTAGGTAGGGGTGAGGTCAAATGAGGAGAGGAGCGGGAGGAGAGCAGTGGTAAGAAATGAGTCAAAGTTATATGCAGGAAGGTTGAAGTTGCACAAAAGAATGAATGGTGAATCATATGGGAATGAGCTAATCAGCACGTCAAGCTCATTGAGGAAATCACCAAGGGCACCTGGTGGGCGATAGAGGACAAAAATGTTAAGCTTAGCTGGACAGGTTACATGGACTGCATGGAATTCAAAAGAGGATGGAATTTGACATCATGGATAGTGAGCACTGTGGCAAACAATTATGATGGCCTACTGCAGACATTTTATAATCATCAATTTGATAATCATTTCAGATATGACAATGGATGATGATACATTGGATTGTGCCAAGGCTTTGTGAGGAAACTGGAGGATTTTGAGTATGTGTTCATGTTGTACACATATGAACAAATCTTCTCTGAGACTGATTTGGTCTTTGATATTGTCCAGTAGAGGGCTATGGATGTTCTTTACTGCAAGAGAATAATTGAATCTCCTTGCATTTGTCAAAGAGGAGATGTCAGAGGGGGCTTTCCAAGCTGTTTATGCCAAAGCAGCAAATCTCACATCAGACCCATGAGATGAGAAAGCACTGTCTGACCCAATTGCAGTATCCCCAAGAGCGCTACAGAAATCTGCTGTACATGGCCATCCTTGTTAACATCTTGGAGCAGATTCCTCAATATCTTTTCAAATTTGGAAAGTATGCTCTTCTTAGATTTAGTCAATCCAGGGAAATTTGATCACATATGACAAGTATTTCCAGAGGAGGCCTTCCAAAGTGTCCTGAAAAGGTTTCATTTTGATTCAGGGAGACTGAGGTCTGAACTTCAAGTCCTGTATTCAGATCAGGACTTGCAGGGTAACAGGGGAAAGCTGTGTGATTAGTTGATGTTCCTTAAAGACATGATGCCCTATTTTGCCTATCTTGAGGCATTGGAAAGTGACCAACAAAACCCTGGTTTTAGTCAACAGCACCTAGGCTTTTGCACAGTGCGTGCACACTATGCTTGTTACACACACACACATAGAAGCGCAACAGCACACAAACATGCAAAAGATTGAAAATAAAAATAATAGCAATGCGCCAAGGCCTGACTCTTAAAGGGAATGGGAGATGACACTCTGATTGGTTCATTGCATGTTACACCCAAAACACACCCATGAATTAATGAAGACACTTAGGAAAACCCTTTTAGACCATGCGCCCGGCGCATGGACCCTTTTTTCCACCGTCAAACTAGCAAAAGTGGATGCACTTCACGCCGTGCGCTTAGATCATTCAATTTGGGCTAATGGAGTTGGACAGTGCAATGCCTCAGCTTTCCAAACTGTTCTCATTAGTGGCAACTATTGGAGCTACATCTGCCGGTGTAGAAAGGAGCTTCTCCTGTTTAACCTATAACCTCATAGCATGCAGTATCCTGCTCGCAGGAGATTTCCCCAAAAAAATATAAAAACAGAACTAGAATCAGAGTTCACAAGTCCAATTTGTAGGTTATATATACATGTTATATATATACAGAAAGCTTAGATCAGTGGTCCTCAAACCCTTCCATGGAGGGCCTAGTGTATGCTGGTTTTTGGTCTTTCCCTTCAATTAGAGCATAATTAGGACATAGACTGCCAGGTGAGGGGAGATACTAACCAATTAGTGAGCTACTCCATCAGGCTTGTACAAGGTAAAAGCGAAAACCTGCATACACTAGGCCCTCCTTGGAAGGGTTTGAGGACCACTGGCTTAGATACTCAGGAATGTAGAAATTGTCAAAAAAATATCATAATGTGAGCTACGTGCCTTGTACACATGCGCCTCAAATTAAATAGAATGTCAAACTAGAAACACGACTAACACCCTCATTTTTAGGTTATATATAAATGTCTTATATGTCCTTAAAGTTTAGAATATTGGGGTTCTAGCAAATATCTCGGTTTTACTCTAGCTATACAATCCACAACGTTACAACTACTTAATATCAACTACGCGTCTTGAAAAAATTACATTTTACTTACACATTGAGAAAATAACATTTTGTACTAAAGAATATAGCACTTACAGTCATAAATCTTTTTGGTCATCATAGAGTCCCAGTAATGACATAAAGCATAGTTTTCCGAGGTAAAATCCATCTTGTTATGTGAAAATAGTAATTTGCTGACTGGACCATTACCGAATGTATCCGTAAATAAATGAACATTGTGTATTTAAACCGCGGGCCTGCAATTCTGAACGAAAGACGGATGTGAAAAGTGTCAAATAGCTCAGCAATTTCGGCATATATGTCATCCTTATGAAACAGATATCTTAAAAATGTGCAAGATTAACAATTTTAACTGAAGATTGACAGAGATCATTTACGAAAGAGATTTGTTGTTCGTCTCACCACCCGGATGTAAACGTCATCACGGTGCATTTTTTTAAATTCTTTTTAAAAATTATACTTTTACAAATAATGCTACAGCTCATTGGCTGTTCACTCAATAATTCTAAAATGTTACACATATGTGGCCAGCCCCTAAGCAACATTATTTGAACTGGTTCCAGCACACTATCTTAATAAACATATGGCTTTGTAGGGTTCTTTCAAAGAGGATATAGAAAAATAAAAACAGAAAATAATTATGCATTTTCTTTATTTCATCTTGTGCCATATTCACTGTGTATATTTATTTTAAATTAATTTTACATATCCAAAAATGTCTAAGTCTTTTCTTTAAAAAAATATAAAACATATGTTTGTCCTTGCCTCAGGTCCAGTGTAACAAGAGGTTAACTTTGGGTATGTTTTTTTAGGGAGAATTTGACAATTATGGGGCGATCCCTAAGAGGTTAAACACTGTTCGTTGCTACCCCCCTTAATTTACTGTTTATGGTCAAAATTGACCAGACAGTTTTAACTGCTGTTATTTTAACATAAATACCAACAAAAATGACAAAAAAACATTTTTATTAGAATATTTATTGTAAAAGGAACCTTACTAGAACAATAACATGTGAGGGTGTGTGCAGGGACGCAGACAGGAATCCCAGGCCCCAGGACAGAATTTAACATTGAGGACTCTAATCATGGAATTTATAATTATAAATAATATAAAAAATTATAATTAATTATCCAAAAAACATGTAATAAACTTTTTATTGTTGAATATTTCAATTCATAGCTAGGACACATTCAATCCACTGTTTTCAACACAGGTAATTTATGATGTCATTTTTTCCATTCATAACAAAGTAGTAGCCGAGAGCTGAGTATATGAGCAGAGTTGAGCATTTGGAAATCCCGCTCCTCGCTCACTGAGCGGTTGTTGTACTCCGCTCCACCACTCCACACCTGTTTCAACCGCTCCTTTCGAACTCGCAAATCACTCACAGGAAAAAAATGACACTCCAAATTCGCTCCAATAATTTTTTGAGTCATTTTACAATATTAGCAAATCCCATCCATTGTGTAACCATGTATGTCGATCATTTAAATATTTAAACTTAATTGATTTGAACTGTTATAACATTGTTTAAATAAACACGAAAGTGTGACCATGTACACAGAAAACGAAGAGCCTTTTAAAGTAGGCTACAGTATATAAATGTTAATACAAAACAGTGCAAGCTCATTTTACAAATGTACTGTATGTATTTTCTATATATATTGTGAAGATATTTTAAAATGTTTACCAAGGTTAAAAAAGATTCCAAGTAGGCATAAAACGAAAATAGGCTATAATGTTGAACAAAGACAATGAACTAAATGTTTTAGTTGCTCGTTTTATAACTTGGTCTAACCAGTAGATACACACATTGTTCCTTTCTGTTATACTATACTATCTTGATTTTGCACATGTATGTTTTGTTAGTTTCTTTATTAAAGTATTTAGTAAACGCCATGATGACACATTAACAACGCACTAGCCAGGCAAGTATCCTACACATGTATAGGCTCATTAGGCTGGGCATGCCCTGACGATGTGAAGTTAGCGGTACTGGAGCGATATTGAGGAGAAGGGTATTCCTGCACAAACGGAGGCTGCAGTTTTAGGACCCCAGTTTCAGGACCCTAGGTTTTTGTGTCTAGATTGCAACGTGATACAGACAGGCGATATTTACTTTCTATCATTACATCCATAAGCCTTACCAAAACCCTTACCCTAACCTTAACCACTCTGAAACCTTGCTGTTAAGCCCATCTATAGTATATAACAATACCTTCAGTATTTACTTACATGCTACTGAGTGAAGAGTGAAGCCCAGCTGAATATCTGAAAAGTTTTATCCGTAGTGGACATAATTTCACTTTCTATCGTTCCACTGTCTATAACATTTATTTAAATTAACAAAAACCTCTAAATTAATAAAAGTCTATAGACGGGACGGTTATAGACGATTTCAAGTGTCAACACAAAAAACTAGGGTCCTGAAACTGCGGTCCTAGAACTGGGGTCCTAAAACTGGACCTTGAAATGCTTCTTACGAAGCAACTCCTTCGTTGCCCGGGCGGTGTGCTTGGGATCATTGTCATGCTGAAAGACCCAGCCACGTTTCATCTTCAATGCCCTTGCTGATGGAAGGTTTTCGCTCAAAATCTCATGATACATGGCCCCATTCATTCTTTCCTTTACACGGATCAGTCGTCCTGGTCCCTTTGCAGAAAAACAGGCCCACAGCATGATGTTTCCACCCCACATGCTTCACAGTAGGAATGGTGTTCTTTGGATGCAACTCAGCATTTTTTCTCCTCCAATCATGACGAGTTGAGTTTTTACCAAAATGTTCCATTTTGGTTTCATCTGACCATTTGACATTCTCCCAATCCTCTTCTGGATCATCCAAATTTTCTCTAGCAAACCTCAGATGGGCCTGGACATGTACTGGCTTAAGCAGGGGGACATGTCTGGCACTGCAGGATTTGAGTCCCTGGCGGCGTAGTGTATTACTGATGGTAGCCTTTGTTACTTTGGTCCCAGCTCTCTGCAAGTCATTCACTAGGTCCCCCCGTGTGGTTCTGGGATTTTTGCTCACCGTTCTTGTGATTATTTTGAACCCACAGGGTGAGATCTTGTGTGGAGCCCCGGCTCGAGGGAGATTATCAGTGGTCTTGTATTTCTTCCATTTTCTTAAAATTGCTCCCATATTTGATTTCTTCACACCAAGCTGCTTACCTATTGCAGATTCAGTCTTTCCAGCCTGGTGCAGGTCTATAATTTTGTTTCTGGTGTCCTTTGACAGCTCTTTGGTCTTGGCCATAGTGGAGTTTGGAGTGTGACTGTTTGAGGTTGTGGACAGGTGTCTTTTATACTGATAAGAAGTTCAACCAGGTGCCATTAATACAGGTAACGAATGGAGGACAGAGGAGTTACAGGTCTGTCAGAGTCAAAAATCTTGCTTGTTTGTAGGTGACCAAATACTTATTTTCCACCATAATATACCAATAAATTCACATAAAATCCTACAATATGATTTTCTGGATTTCTTTTCTTATTTTGTCTCTCATAGTTGAAGTGTACCTATGATGAAAATAACAGGCCTCTCTCATCTTTTTTTGTGGGAGAACTTGCACAATTGGTGGCTGACTAAATATTTTAATGCCCCACTGTACTACTGATATTGAGCGTGAGCTTTCTGGGCCGCTCATATATCGCTCGCTCCGCACTCCAGTATAACTGGGTCCGCTCCTCGCCTTGCTCCCCGCCAAGATTAAACTAACTGTGACTGTGCGTAAATAGCCCCTGTCTATCTGTGCAAACACTCGCAAACTTGTTTGACAAAGCACAATGCACATTATACTAATATGTGTATGCTATAGTACTACCGTAAATTGCTCTTACTGCCTGTTGTCACTGCACTGCCAAGGTATGGGACATTAGGCGAGCAGTATTTTTTAGTAGGTTTTAGTGTATCATTTTTGATTGGCTGTTTGTAGAACAAACCATTTTTAAAGAGGTTGAATCATAAAGAGCTATAAAAAATCAAGAGCTAGAAAAAAAAAAAAAATTCCACTTCATCAATGCAATTATTGTTTTGAAGGCGAGACACTACAGGTGAGCAACGTTTTTAACTTACAGATATCACCATAAAACTTTACAGTTGATTACTCACATGAATAGGAGAAAAAAATGTATTTCATATTTGAGTCTTTTTTTAAATATGCTAATTAGGCGACATCTAATTAAATATGCGCTAATTTGCATGTATTTTGAAGCAAAGAATCTGTCTATTGAAAAACACAAGGTTCAACATATTTTTTCATTTTGTTGATATACTAAATTCAAAGACATTTACAGAGGGGATTAAGAATATCTCCTTCTGTTACCCAGTACATCACAAAATACTGCCAATAGCCTTAAAAAATGGATTTCCACCCTATTTTTAGGCATAAAATGTCATATAAATCAGGCCAAGAATAATATATCAACAAATCCCTGTGTACAAACCTTCGAAATATAGTTAAGAATACAAATCTCAAGTTTGGTGTATTTAGGTGCTACAGAAGTGGATATCCTTTTCACAGTGTGAGAAAAAACTAATTTTGAGAAAACGGCCTTTAAAGAATTTTTATTTCACAAATTTCTATTGAAAGCCATGAATTACAGATACAATATTCCTTTAGGTCCAAGTAAGAACCATGTATCACACTGTTTAACATCCAAAACTCATTATTGTTTCATCCATTACTGATAATAATGTCCAAAACAACACGTCAACATGGCGTTTAACTGAAGACCATTACATCACAAACTTCAATCAGAACTCACAGAACACAAACATTACACAGCCTAGTTCCCCAAAGTTAGTTTACAGTCTACATATCCATGCCAGCACCATATGTAGGGCCCTCCATCTGACAGAACACAACCATTACACAGCCTAGTTCCCCCAAGTTAGTTTGCAGGCTACATATCCATGCCAGCACCATATGTAGGGCCCTCCATCTGACAGAACACAACCATTACACAGCCTCGTTCCCCAAAGTTAGTTTACAGTCTACATAGCCATGCCAGCCCTATTTATAGGGCCCTCCATCTGACAGAACACAACCATTACACAGCCTAGTTCCCCAAAGTTAGTACAGTCTACATAGCCATGCCAGCACCATATGTAGGGCCCTCCATCTGACAGAACACAACCATTACACAGCCTAGTTCCCCAAAGTTAGTTTACAGTCTACATAGCCATGCCAGCACTATATGTAGGGCCCTCCATCTGACAGAACACAACCATTACACAGCCTAGTTCCCCAAAGTTAGTTTACAGTCTACATAGCCATGCCAGCACTATATGTAGTAGGGCCCTCCTCCATCTACTGCTGGTGTTTTGTTAGATTTTTTGGCTATGCTTACATTTTTACATCTTTGCACTGGTGGCTTTTGAGATCCTAACCATGTCATCATGCTTCATTGCATTGACAGTCACGACTGTGCTCTGAAGCAACAATTTCCCCATCACAGCTAGCATGGCAGAGGCACCCTCATTACATGTAGAATTAGCCATAATGGCTGCAGCCTAAACCCAGCTTTTCCCCACAAAGACTGTTTTTGGACATCGGGCCCATATGAGTTGAGGCATTCGTTGGCATTCTGAGTGCCTCCATGCTGCATGCTGTGCATGTTTTGTCAAGAACTGTTCTTTTATTTGTTGAGTTTATTGATACAGTACATTTATTTTCATACAGTCATAGCAGCCATTTGGACAAGCTAACCGTGTGTGTGTGTGTGTGTGTGTGTGTGTGTGTGTGTGTGTGTGTGTGTGTGTGTGTGTGTGTGTGTGTGTGTGTGTGTGTGTGTGTGTGTGTGTGTGTGTGTGTGTGTGTGTGTGTGTGTGTGTGTGTGTGTGTGTGTGTGTGTGTGTGTGTGTGTGTGTGTGTGTGTGTGTGTGTGGGTGTGTGTGTGTGTGTGTTTCAGTGTGTGTGTGCATGCATGCATGTGTGGTTCACATGCACAAATGGCAAATTGCAGTGTTGGTGCAGTGTCCCTTGCAAATGGAAGCATTGCACCTGTGATGCACATTACACAAAGTAGATATTGATACATTGTTTGATTTGGAATGTTCTTCTCGTGTGGGGAGGGGCACATAAGCAGGTTTATTTTTTTCGGCATTACTGTCGCCTGCAGATTAGTTAATGTACTGATCTTTTCATCTATTTTGTTTAAACATTCTTAAAAAAAGAGAGTAACATGAAAATTCTGTTAGAGGTTCCTGCGCTCTCTCCACCACACTCTACCTGTTACAGGCCTGTTTGTGTTTCTCTGCTAGAAGTGGGTTCTTCCCCACACTTGAATAAAATGCAAGGGCACCAATACTTTTGGCTATATATATATATGTATATATATTAATAGAAATGTATACATTCATTCACTGAGCGGGCATTAATTTGATCAGAAATAATAGTTAAAACCACATTAATTGTAGATGAGCTAAAGGTTTCATCATTAGGAAACTGAATCAATGGCAGCTGAACATTTGGTTTTGCCATTGTGTGTAGATATTAAATATTGACCAGTAATTTCCAACAATGATAAATATTTGCAACATGGTGAGTTTATATCAAAAACATAAAAAAAACCTTGGTGTTCCAAATCCTTTGACCAATAGTGTATTTTTTTTAATTCATTGTTTAATTATCTGATTGGTTTAAATCCTATTGTATATGCTTATTGACTTAAAAGCTACAATATATAAGACTGTGTTCTGTAGGAATGACAAAAACATTTTTTATTTCTAATTAGGTTTGAAATACGTTTACGTTGGTATTATTTCCTTGATCTCACCTACTGCATCAGTCCAGACACATTTATGTATGCTTTATCTGTATATGTGTGCAACAGATGTTTATATTTTTGACCAAGTCCAACATGCCAATTGAGCATAGATCTTAAAGCAGACGTTCAATAAATCCAATGCTTGCAACAAAAAGAACACTCTGCAAATCAAACACTTCCAGTTTAGAATGCTTTGGAGAGTTGTGATGAGTCGTTAGACATCCAATTTGGCATACCTGGTAAAATAAAGGTAAAATAAAAAAATAGAAAAACTAAATTGACAAGATGTTCATTACAGTCTATATATAAATGTTTCTGCATAAGTGCATTATGAATCATTGGTATCTAAGCATCATTCAGCTGTGGTTATGATGACTAAGCATGTCAAGTACAGTAAATGGCACCCCCCATCCTCTCAGGTGAACAACAGCAACAAGAAGGAGTGGAACGGCATGATGGGAGAACTCCTGGGTGGCCTGGCAGACATGATCGTTGCTCCGCTCACGATTAACAACGAACGGGCCCAGTACATCGAGTTCTCCAAACCCTTTAAGTACCAGGGGTTAACCATTCTCGTGAAAAAGGTACCCTGCTCCACGCAGGCACCCATAAAGCATTTCTTTCCCTCCCACGGCCGTGACCCAGAATAGTAACGCTGCTCATAGTACAATGAATGTGATGAGTCACTGGCTTCTGTCTGACTGTAGGAAATACCACGCAGTACTCTGGATTCGTTCATGCAACCCTTTCAGAGTACGCTGTGGCTGCTGGTGGGTCTATCGGTCCATGTGGTGGCGGTGATGCTCTACCTATTAGACCGGTTCAGGTAAAACCACCACATATTTCGCCGCATATTCATTATTTAAAATCAATCCTCATGGCATATGTCATTAAGCTACTACTTTTTTCATTATTTACCTAGAGTCATGTGTCAATATGTTTTTCATATGTGCTTTACTTCTCCAATTGAGGAGACTCCTGAGACACACTGTATATAGCCCTACACTACAGGTTGCACATGCGTGGGTAATAAGCAACTGAAACAATGGTTCATGTTTGTAAGCAGGTGAACATACGCTTACTAGTAAGGACATTTCAATTGACATTCCACTGTGCACAGACATCAATGTCCAATTCTGATTTAACTAACATTGAGTCATTACAACTTTATCTACAAACAATACAAACATTCCATCATTTTTTTGAGAGAACTAAACTCATAGTTCGTTGTGTGCACCTCAGCCCATTTGGAAGGTTTAAAGTAAACAGTGAAGAAGAGGAAGAGGACGCCCTCACCTTATCCTCTGCAATGTGGTTCTCCTGGGGAGTCCTTTTGAACTCTGGGATTGGAGAAGGTAAATATCCACTTGTCCTACTGGTCCCAAACAGAAAACGATAACAATCACAATTGCCATTAGATTCTGGACTATATAGGGAATTGTATGTAACATTAGATATACATATATTTTTTTTGGAATAATAATTATTGTATAATAAAAATAATTGGTTTTTTTAATTGCTCTCCACCAGTTTTTCCCATTGATGTTGGTTGACTTTATGCCATGCTTATCACAAAATTCCAAGCAGCTCGGCTTTGTTTGATGGATAGGAATATAGGAATTGTTTTAAAATGTATGATCAAATTGGATGTTATTTCAGATGCAGAAAACTATTGTAGAATCACAGATAAAATATAATATATGTAGACTTTTCAAGTGGCATCTAAAAATCGCTGCAGTTAACTATGATTTGGTTGGCATTTATAGGAGCACCACGAAGCTTTTCAGCAAGGATCTTAGGTATGGTGTGGGCCGGATTTGCCATGATCATCGTGGCATCCTATACTGCCAACCTGGCTGCCTTCCTAGTGCTGGACCGGCCTGAGGAGCGCATCACCGGCATCAACGACCCTAGGGTAAACAAATACACACTATTGTATGTTAAGCTGTACTTTAAGTGACCACCCGAAAAAAGTATTCAGATCCATAACCACTGAACATAACACCTTTCCTGTCAAATAGGCAATATGGAAAATATTTTACTCAGTGGGAATCCTACGTTAACATAACCCTGCCCTCAAAAACCCAAACTTCACCCGAAACCTAACCCTAAGTCTTAACACCTAACCATAAACTCAAACTTAACTTAAACTTGAACATTAACATCAATTGTAATTGTTAGCCTAACACCGGAGCTGAAAATTATTCTTTTTATGCTTAGTGTATCATTGGTGTTCAAATCCTGGTTGTCTCATCACAACACTATCCAGGTTTCCAGCTAAACTTCAGCGAGAAGAAGACTGGCTAACTCTTAGAGTCTGGCTTCTCTCTAGGTGTTTTCCCACATTTTAACTATAATAGTTTTCCTGCCAATTTGTTCTAATTTCTTGGTGTTTTTTGCATTTGTGGGATTTAGAGTGGTCATCAGTGTACGAACGTTGTGAGAATTTATGCATTTGTTTGAATGATTGAGGGCCACCCTCTGCTGAACTCAATGTTGTCGTAATATGACCAGGATGCGGTGAATGCGATGATTAATGTGCCTGACCTTCATATAAGCAATCACTAGAGGGCGATAAGACAAGGAGCCCCAGTCTGCCTACCCACCCGTCCACCACTGTACCAATTTGTGTTGCCCCACATTGGACTCCCAGGCATTGTCTGAATGCCATGACCAGGAGACGATCCCTGGCCATCATGATGCAGTTGTGCTGTGAGGCAGTGACTTAGACCATTGCGGCACACGAAGGCACTGTCTGGTGCCTTTGACCTCAATCTTAGTTGTTGGTTGACTGATCTGTTTAATATTCAGCATGTGTTTGCTGGGAAGATGTTTTGGTTGAGTGAGAAATGTGATAAGAATACGGACTGCTTGGTAAGATTTGCAACAGAGAAAACATCTCAATCTCCCACTAAACCACCTCCTGTGAAATTGTTGCAACAAGGCAAGGCCATAAAAGCAAACTGAACATCAGAAAAAGGTGATTACAAAATAGGAGTAACACACAAAAAAAGCTGTATTTAAAAAAGCAATTATTGCAAGTTGGTCATAATGGGAGTGCAACTGTAAAGAAGTCATTTATTGAGCCCCACTTGGGAAATAATTTGACCAACACAAGCATCGTCAGTGATAACAAAGTGAATATTAAAAACACATATTAAAAATGGCATACACCACATTCACGTAGGAGCAATAAATGATGTAATCCAATTTCAAAAGTTTCAAAATGCTGATGTGTGACATACTACCCTGGGGAAATAAACAATATTTGTTGAGGGCAGATGTTTTATGAGTGTATGCTGATCCGAAGTGACAGCTGACTGCCTGCTGTTTCTGTGTTTGTGACTCTCATTGCCAGCTGCGAAACCCATCAGACAAGTTCATCTACGCCACAGTGAAGCAGAGCTCAGTGGACATCTACTTCCGGCGTCAAGTGGAGTTGAGCACCATGTATCGCCACATGGAGAAGCACAACTACGAAAGCGCCGCTGAGGCCATTCAAGCTGTGCGTGACAAGTAAGTAACAGCTGGGAATATACAGTACTGTGCAAAAGTCTTTACGCACCCATAAAAAACTCAATCAATTGAAGATTCTTCAAAAATATAGAAATCTAATTTCCTAAATATACCTGTATCAGTGGATTATGTCATTGTTCATTAGCATACCTGTTTGTTATCATTGTCACCATGCACTGGTCAGTACACCTAAAAGGTTCTTCTGACATGCTGTCTTTTACAGAATATTACTTTCTGTCACAAAAGTATAAATAATTTTCTTTAGCATTGCATTTTATGGCAAATTAAGGTTTGGTAATACACACATCACCAGGTTTTAAAAAGCAATATCAGACACCACCTCCACAACCACAGCCTCTTTGTAAGTGTTGCCAGAAAGCTCTTTCCGACACCAAGAAACAGATGCAAGCGCTTGGAGTTTGCCAAACGTCATTTAAATTATGACTGGAAAAAATTGCTCTGGCCAGATGAGACCAAAGTTGAACATTTTGGTCAGATACAGCATCTGCATGTTTGGCATCAAAACAGAGATGCATACAAGGAGAGGTACGTCATACACACGGTGAAATGTGGTGGTGGGTCAGTGATGTTTTGGGGCTGTTTTAATTCCAGAGGTCCAGGGGAACTAATCAAAACGGATGGCATATAGAACAAGTGTCATCTAACCACATGTGTCAAACATTTTGGAATGATGGGGTAAAGAGCCAATGAGCTATAGTGTTAATAGTAAATTATATTTACACAAGAAACACAACGTGATGACGTTTTCATCCGGGTCAGCAGACAGACTACCAATCTCTGAATTCAAATATCTCTGTCTAACTTCAGTTAAAAAGGATTATCTTGCACTTTTATAACATCTCTGTTTCTCAAGGATGACGTAGGTGAATAAATATGAGAGGCTAGGACACATTGAACTGTGTGTCATGCTTCACAAACATACAGCCTGCGGTTAGTTTCAAAATAGAGCCTCGTAAATTGTGGGTTATTGTTTGTCGGTAATTGTCTGCATTACTGCCAAAGGATGTCTGTGTTGTTCTACCAGAAGAAAGTTACATTTTAGTTCCAGTATTGTCATGTCTGCTTTGTGAACTGTGCCTAGATTTGCACACCTTGTTAGTTATTCAAAGTCTTTCATTTGTTTAGCTTTTCCTGTTTTGTTTTTGTGAAACAAAACAAAGGGTGATTTATGTGACTTTGAAAGTGGCATGGTTGTTGCCAGACAAGCTGGTTTGTGTATTTCAGAAAGTGCTGATCTACTGGGATTTTCAGTAACCACTTATTACAACCAAGGTATGAAGAAGAGCATCTCTGTGTGCACAATACATCAAACTTATCAATACATACATACATACATACATACATACATACATACATACATACATACATACATACATACATACATACATACACACACACACACACACACACACACACACACACACACACACACACACACACACACACACACACATACATACATACATACATACATACAGTATCTCACAAAAGTGAGTACACCCCTCACATTGTTGTAAACATTTAATCATAATTTTTCATGTAACAACTGAAGAAATGACACTTTGCTACAATGTAAAGTAGTGAGTGTACAGCTTCTATTACAGTTTAAATTTGCTGTCTCCTCAAAATAACTCAACACAGCCATTAAGGTCTAAACCGCTGGCAACAAAAGTGAATACACCCCTGAATGAAAATATCCAAATTGGGCCCAGATTCAATATGTTGTGTGGCTGCAATTATTTTCCAGCACATTTACACTGTTATAGAAGCTATACACTCACTACTTTACATTGTAGTGAAGTGTCATTTATTCAGTGTTGTTAGATGAGAAGTTATAATAAAATATTTACAAGAAATGTGAGCGGTGTACTCACTTTTGTGAGATACTGTACATACATACATACATTACACATACATACATTACACATACATACATACATACATACATACATACATACATACATACATACATACATACATACATACATTCACACATTAGGATATTTTTCTGTTATTTTGTTGGTGTAACCTGACCACAACACATTAATAAAACTGTAGATTGAACTAGTACAGCTTTTCAAAAAACTGCATTGCAGCAGTGGTGTGTGATGCAAAGCATCCAAAAAATGAACTTTGACCTTTGACCTATTATTTTAGTGGTTCCTAAAATGTACTGGTTACTGTACCACCAGGGGTCCTAGTACCCATGGTTGGGATCCACTACCCAGGCTCAACTTTTTTTGTCTCAAATCTCAAACTGATTTCTTGAACATGACAGTGAGTTCACTGTACTCAAATGGCCTCCACAGTCACCAGATCTCAATCCAATCAAGGATGTGGTGGAATGGGAGATTTGCTTCATGGATGTGCAGCAACAAATCTGAAGCAACTGCATGATGCAATTATGTCAATATGAACCAAAATCTCTGAGGAATGTTACCAACACCTTGTCGAATCTATACCACAAAGAGTTAAGGTAGTTCTGAAGGCAAAAGTTGGTCCAACCCATTACTAGCAAGGTGAACCAAATGAAGTAGCTGGTGAGTGAATATCAACTGTGTTTTTGTTCAATTCCCTATAGCACTAAGTCACATGCATAGCTTTGTCATATGAAAAACAACTGATTGTAGGCCAGTAGTCTACAGTACTCACCATAGGAAACCTTTAACACTGAGAACCATTACACGTTACACTAAACAGGTCCAGAGGGCAAATTCTGTATTTTTAACAGGATTGGCTGATAGCCATGGTATATGAGACTGTATACCAGAGGTATGCCATTACATCACATTTTACTGATGTAATCATGTTGGACACCAGTTTCTAAAAGCAATAAATCATTCCATGTTTAAGCGCTGTCTCTAGGCACTCTGCAATGCGTCATGCCTATGAACAGCTTTTAGAAGTTGTATACTGGCCATATACCACACCCCCTGGTGCCTTATAGCTTAAGGATATTATTTATCACTCACTTCAGCATTCAATATACTGTCCTTCACAGCTGACTCTTTTCCTGACTCTTCCTGGACATCCCCTCACAAAAGCAGTTCACAGTAATTAATGTCAGTGTCCTGTATTACAGAACATGCAAAGAAAGGATGTCCGCTGCTGCTGTAATTCTCTTGTTCATGATAATTTTGCACTGCTGTTCATATGAATGAAAGAACAAAAGGCAGAGCTGACTGATAACTAGCGTTATCGGTAAAAAACTAGCGTTATCGGTATTTACAATATACTGTAGTAGCCAAATTTAATTATTGGTTGCCTAACAATTGCCTGCAAGGATAGACTCCATATACAAAGCTATGAAGCTATGAAGTCCCTTTCTGGTATATTCAAACTATGATTAAAATACAATTTTATGAGATTGCTGGGTTTCCAACTAAGGCGAATCGGGCAATTGATTGTACTGCGTCTGTATCCACCATCCATGAATGATTACGCATTTATCAATCGCAAAAACTTTAATTCAATCAACGTTCAGATCATATGTGATGCCCGGATGTTTGTTCTGAATATGGTAGCCGGTGGCCGGGTGGGACACGCGACTCTGCAAATCCCCAAACAAACAGGAGCGCAGGTTCAACAGTGCGCACACACGCACACGAACCAGTGGAGTGATCCGTTTGCTCAAGGGCAGGTGGCTCTGTCTTGGGTAAGCGGGGTCGGGTGGGGGGGGGATTGCAAAACACACCAGAGCAGGCCTGCAACATAATTATGGCATGCAGGGTTCTCCACGATATTGCGCTGGAGAATGGTGCCATTTAATGAAGATCAGTGGCCACAACAGACAGTTGGGCTCTACGAAGGAGAAAGGATCTTATTCTGAGCTTGTAATATAGTAAGTGCTATCTTGTGTAAGAAAGTCAGCTAAAATGGGCCACTTTTTGGTAAAGGGCTTATAATACAATCAAATAAGCGTTGCATGAGATCTAATGTAATTTTTCTGCTCTCCCTGCCTAGAAAACTCAGACCAATCAAAACTCTTGTTTCAAGTCCACAAGTGTTGACGCAACAATGCAAGATCAGTGATTTGCTGTAAAGATATTAAAATATAGGACGCTACAACATTATTTGGCCCATTTTATCTGATGGCCCAATTTAGCTTACTTCACCCTACTTAAAAAATACAACGTGGAAGGTTTAGTGAAAATAATTAATTCATTTGACATGCACTTCAGGTTCTCGTTAATAGTTTTCAATGACCTCAGTCAACACCGCATTTTCCTTCACAATCGATGCCTGATATTAAACTTCCAATTACAGTTTTTTCCAATTGCTAACACACAAAATGCATAATTTGGCTCATTGTGTCAAAACTCAATACACAAGAATGCTTTACACAACACTTGAAGATTAACATTGAACTGCCATGTCAAAACTGCCATTCTGCAATCAAAACTGCCATTCTGCAATCAAAACTTAACACTCTGACTTCAAAAGGCCCTCTTCAGATCGGTAGTTAACACACATGCACATGAACAATAAACAGTCAAACAGACACAACACACTGGTCAACTTTACTCAAGACACTTCTGTCATTTGTAGTTTTTAAACCGTTTTTATTCCCGTAACCAAGCCTCAGTGATACATTGTACAGGTAGTAAAACAACTCCCATAAC
>JACXGM010001736.1:32399-52116 GCA_016801145.1 Umbra pygmaea | reverse complement strand
AATCAACTATGTCCTGCATATTCATGAATCAACTATGTCCTGCATATTCATAAGTCAACTATGTCCTGCATATTCATAAATGCACACTTCTGCCTCAACTTCTAGCTCCAGTGCTTCACAAATCACTCTGGATGCGTTTTTTTTCTTCCTGGGAAATAAATCACAGCCCACTTCTCATTGAAGGCAGTGGGGACATACCAACCCCCGCGCCTGGTTCGTCAAGGGCCAGAAGCCTATCTGGAACGGCCTGGGTTGAGTTAGGTGGGTTCAAGGCTTAAGGGGTCTCCTAAACAGCAGTAAAAGTTTTTAGCTAAGAGTAACTATAAAATCTATTCACAGAGCTGCTAAGACCAACTTTTAGTAAGGAATTCTGAGAACTCTTACGCTAAGATTAAGGGTGTGGTTGACACTGTTGCTTTGGATGATGCAATGGTCCATGAACAAGCTTATTATGCCCACAGTGATTGTCTGATAGGGGATGGGTGTCCGTCAGTGAATTAATCACAGTAATATTGTATATGCTTGATGTTGTGATGTTGAAATAAAGATAGACAACTAAAAATGTAGCTCAAGTGTCCCCAATTAAATATGAGAGGAAGAATTAAATACTGAAGTACAGTATATTTTTTGGTAATTACCAGTCTGTCAGCTCGTAAACAATTAGTGGAAATACATAAGCAGTCTTTTCATTATTAGACTAGAACATCAACCTGACACTCCATCAGACAAACGAAAACCAAGAACAACTTTTACTTGTAGGTCAACTTGTGCTTGAGAGGAATGACATTGTTAAAAAGACATTTAGAATAACTTCGAAAACCAAAATGATATTTAGGAATATATATGCCTGCAAATATGCGGTTTTCCCAATTCCATCTCGGAATGTACTATGCACTGTTTTTTTTTGGGAGCCTCAGATCAATGTGGAGATTTTAGAATTCAAGTGACATATCGACACAGGTTGTAGGGGAATTATGTTCAAATCCCATAGACCACAATGTTTTATTGTCCATCATTCAATGTATTTAGGCTGTAGTAAAATGAACATAAATATATTTATACATTAATTTAATTCGCTATACATCTTATTGCAGACTATTGACATTTAATGTATATTTTGAAACATTCATTGCTTCCTTAAAAGGAGGCCTAGCATGTTAGGATGGTTTCTGACTTAGTGACTTCACAGATTTAGGACTAGGAGCTAGTTTTAGCGCTAAACTACATTTTGGAGTTCTAAAATTAGGAGGGACACGGCAATTACTTTTGAGATTACTTTTAATGTTAAGATGTTTTGTGAATATGGGCCCAGGCTTTATAGTAGCTTTGTTACTACTGCAGTGTTGCATTAAGGAAATACTGACTAATGGGTGAGAGGAGGAGTGGGTTGAGAGAGGCGGATGTGGGGTTGAGTAAAGGGAGTACCTTGAACAAGTCTGGTAAAATGTCTGTGTGCCTGGCAGGGTGTCTGACCCATAGCATTTGTGCTGAAGTGGTCCTCTCAACACAGTAGGAGCCCAGGGTCCATATACGTGTTTGTTCTCCGGGCTGTGCAGCATCCAACCAGGTCTCTGTACTGCGTGCTGGGTCCAACCAGGTCTCTGTACTGCAGGCTGGGTCAAACCAGGTCTCTGTACTACAGGCTGGGCTGGGTCCAACCAGGTCTCTGTACTGCAGGCTGGGCTGGGTCCAACCAGGTCTCTGTACTGCGGGCTGGGCAGGGTTCAACCAGGTCTCTGTACTGTAGGCTGGGCTGGGTCCAACCAGGTCTCTGTACTGCGGGCTGGGCAGGGTCCAACCAGGTCTCTGTACTGCGGGCTGGGCAGGGTTCAACCAGGTCTCTGTACTGTAGGCTGGGCTGGGTCCAACAAGGTCTCTGTACTGCGGGCTGGGCAGGGTCTAACCAGGTCTCTGTAATGTGGGCTGGGCAGGGTTCAACCAGGTCTCTGTACTGCGGGCTGGGCAGGGTCTAACCAGGTCTCTGTACTGCGGGCTGGGCAGGGTCCAACCAGGTCTCTGTAATGCGGCTGGGCAGGGTCCAACCAGGTCTCTGTACAGTAGACTGGGCAGGGTCCAAACAGGTCTCTGTGGCAGTCAGGCCAGAGGTTTAATGAAGCCTGAGTAGCAGGTCTGCAGTCTGGGATTTCTGATCTGTCCTCAAATCAGATACAGCAGTCAAGGCCTCCTCTCTGCCTATGCACACACATCTCTCTCTCTCTCGCTCGTTTCTCCTCTCCCACTAAATGGGAAGCCTTTAGGGAGAAATGGGGAGTGGGTTGTAGGGGAGATGGATGGCCACTTTTGAAGGATTGTGTCGTAACCCTTTAGCCGAATCTAAAATGGCTGGATCAAATTGACTTGAGACAGATGAGAGAGAGAGCGAGGCAGTCGATGTAATATTCTGTGATCTGCATGTTAAAAAGGTTGTCGGCGGTAACCCGCAGCTGTCAAGGTCGTGTGGAATGCTGTAAAAAGGCAGGTAGCTGTCTGGTGGCCAGACTTTAAAAAACACGACCTTGCTTATTGATTATTCTGTTTATTATTTTATGTTTTGCTATTGGCTAATCTGGTGCGAACACACTTAGCCTATGTTTAGTGTTTTATGAATATGCATAATTATCCACACTTTAGATGTATTTCTTAATGATAATTGATCCTGATTGCAGTGAAAACAAGTCTCTGACTAAAGAACGCATTTTTCTTTCATTCTTTCTCTCCATCCTCCAGTGAGGTAGGAGTCCACAGTTATTCCCCCTCCTCCTGACTCCTCTCTTTTCTCCCTCGCTCCAGTTGGTTCGGCCGCAGATGGTGGTTTATTGTTGCAAATAGGCAGTCTTGAGGTTTTACACCCGGGGTCAATGAATGGCTGAGCGCGGTAATTTCACCAAACACTGATTACCAGATGTTTTTCAAGAAACAGGAGCTGAATACGTATGAAGGCATCGGTGACAGGCCCACAGTGAATTTGTAATGCAATCATGCCGCGTCCTAATAAGTCAAATTAAATGCGGTAATAGAGGCCGGATACGAAGCCAACAACAATAATTGAGATACTAAAACATCCTTGAGTTTGACTTGTTTCTTCTCCAACACAGGTTTTTGCTGGTCTTGATGCAATTGGTTGATTGAGCTTATGTCACAGACATTTCTGAAATCCCCCAGTGAGGTTTGACATTTAAAACGGTTAGGACAAGGGCTAAGGTTGGGGTTTAGGGTAGGGACAAGCACTAACCCATGTCAAATGTCCTTTCAGAGCATGCGGTCTGTTTGAAAAGTTAGCTCCACCCTCACTTATAAGGCAACCAATCATTCCGTTTCTTTACCTTCGGGGCTGAGCTGCCTCCAGAAAAGATTAATGACGAAAACTGCTAACCTGCAGACTAACCTTAAAAATTCAGCTGCACCTTAGGGATGCTCCTCAGTTTATCACTCCTGTAGAAGAGAAATCATAGATCTGCCATGGGCTCAAGGAATGAATCCTGTGATGTGTAAACCTGGCTCTTTAACACGTTTAGACATGTACTTTACACTTGCCTGAAGGAAACACACATGGATGCATATTGAAAGTAAACAGAAACGTATCCATATGCATTTCAAGCGGGAATGTACCCGTCGTCCTGGGCTACACAGAACAATTAGTCAGAAACATGTCAACCATTTGTTGTTCCTCTCTGTCCCAGGTTCCCCAGGGGAGGATGGTGGCAAGCCCTTCCAGTGTCCAGTCTGCGGTCTGGTCATTAAGAGGAAAAGCTACTGGAAGAGACACATGGTGATCCACACCGGCCTGAAAAGCCACCAGTGTCCACTATGTCCTTTCCGCTGCGCCCGCAAAGACAATCTCAAGTCACACATGAAGGTGAGATGACAAAAGCCTGTGATGACGCCTCCCGTGTCACTGTGACCTATGACCTCCCGGTGTTCTTCTGCATGTCCCCTGATGTCCTAATTGTACTGGGAGTGGGTGCTAATGCTGCGAATTGCAGAAAACAAGAGATGTGCACACTCTGGCCAAAGTCACCTCCAGCGTGGGCAAAATGTTGGGCCACAAATGATTAGGTACTTAGCCAATGTAAACCAGAGAGGGTTTTAACAATACAGACAAGCAATTGTTTGCTTTTGGCTATTCATATTTACAATAAAGATGTTGTATTGAACTTGCTAGGTGGGGGGGTCAGTAATGTTCATCTTTATATCCAGGGTCAGAAGGATTTATCTGGTTTTAAGCATTCTGTTACTTATTAGAGCTTTGAACACCTATTCTCTACTAGGTAGAGTGTGGTGTCGTAAAACAGAGCTTTTATAATAAAACTTTTTTACAGATACTTATACTGTTAGGAAACTACTCAAGTAAGAGTGAAAACGTCAGGGGGACATCTCCTACTAGATGAATAAAATGTGAACAGTGAATGTTATTTAAGTCATCTACATTGTTACGCAAGCAGATAATCTAAAGTCCCTATAGAAAATCATCTTACCCTTTTTGAAACCAAGACCCATTCAAAATATATTTTCTGTTCCAGCTTTTTCTTTTACACATTCTGCCTTAAAACGTTAAAGGAATGTAAAATTGCAACAATTTGAAAACAAACCAAAAAATAGACTAACAGTCGGATAAGTGATCGGTCCCATCATTTAATACTTTGTAGAGCAACCTTTTGTTTTAATTACAGCCAACAGTCTTTTTGGAAATGTCTCTATTAGTTTTGTACACCTAGATTGGGGAATATTTGTCCATTCTTCCTAAACTGTTAGAGTTTAGTCAAATTTCATGGTTAATCTGTGATTGACTGCTGTCAAATCCATACACAGATTTTCAATTGGATTTAGGTCAGGGCTCTGACTTGACCACTCAAGTACATTCACCTTCCTATCCTTAAGCCACTGCATAGTTTTGTTGGCAGTGTGTTTAGGGTCATTGTCATGCTGGAAGGTGACCCACCTGCTCATCTTCAGCTGTCTAGCAGAGGGCCGCAGGTTTTCCTCAAGTATTTGGGTGTACTTTGCAGCATCCATTTCCCTTCAATCTTGAATAATTGCCCAGTCCTCACTGAAGAGCAACACCCCCACAGCATAATGTTGCCACCACCATGCTTCACAGTAGGTAAGGTGTGTTTTGCAGTTCCAAAAAAAATAATTTTGATCTCATCTGAACATACATCCTTTTGCCACATGGCATTAGAATCTTCCAAGTGTTTTTTTTTTGCAAAGTGCAAACGAGAATCCTTGTGTCCCTTTTTCAGAAGAGGCTTCTTTCTTGCCACCCTGCCATACAGGCCTGCTTTGTGTAAATCTTGTGAGATTTTTGTCACATGCAGAGGCTGACCAATCACAGCCATAAGGACTTGTAAGTCCTTCAAAGTTGCCAGTAGCTTCTTGGTAGCTTCCCTGATCAATGGCCTCCAGTCTCGGTCATCCAGTTTGGAGGGACGGCCCGTTATAGGCAAGATGTTGGTGGTGTCATACACTTTCCACTTCTTAATAATGCACTGAGCAGTACTCAGAGGGAAAATGAAAGCCTTTGAAATCTTTGTGTATCCTTCTCCTAACTTGTGCCTTTCCACAACTTTGCCCCAGAGCACTTTTGCGACCATGATTTATTCTTTGCATTGCCATGTACTACTAGTAATGGACTCATCATGGAACAGTCGGCTTTCTTAAACCTGCAGTATACTCGATGTTGCTGACCTAGTGCGCGGCAAAGTGACATCATGGGAGCGCCGTAACTATTTATACTTGTGCGTAGTGCTCGCGACACTAGTTCCAACTGAGGAGAGGTGTCGCAACTGAGGAGAGGCTACCGACTAGAAGAAGAAGAAAAAGGTAAACGATGGCAGTGCCCTAGAACTTGTCCATGCTTCCTATTTCCGCTTTTCGTCAAAATCTACGTCATTTTGACGTCCCCTTGACACGCGCCCGGTCGGGAACGTCGAGTATACCGCAGGAATTATGAAGTAATCAAAACCACTACAATTGCTCTCAGGTGGGGGGCAATTAGCATGGTGTGTGATCTGGGAAGCGACTGGTTGTACCTGAGCAAGTTTATAATGGTTACTCTAAGGGGCTGATCACTTATCCAAATCTGGTATTTCACTAATGACAGATAATTGTTCACAATTGTTATTTTCACTTTGATGTCAAGGGTTCTAATGTGTAAATACAGCTGGCGAAAGTTAGATTTAGTGTATTTTAATTTCCAGGGTATAATGTGACATGGTAAGGATTTTGACAGGGTATTATGATTTTCTATTGGAACAGTATACACTAAAATGAAATCAAATTGCTACTGAAATGAATGAAAACAAGAAATTTAAAAAAACATTCTGGCACATGCACAAAGAAGGACAGTTGATCTAATGATCAAATAGAAAGTATTAAATAGATAATAAAAGAAGACTACATATTTTGGGGTAATAGCAAACCATTTTCTTTAAACATTGTAGCCTATAAAAGAAAGTGTATTTTCTCTTCTTAAACTGTGTAGCTACAAACTACTGTTTCCTCAAAATGTACCTGAAGACCTGCAAAGGTTTAGAAGCAGCCACTGATGACAGCCAATTCAATAAAATGAACCTTTGTTTTTTAATTTTTTTTCTTACTTAAAAGCTTTGTAAAATGTAATAATGATTTTGGGGATAAAACAATCCTGTCCACTCCCTTTGAGTTCTGAAAAGGTCAATACGACCTAGAATCTCTGATTAAAGGTCATTGGATTACCAAATTCCGGTAGGTCATGCCAGGGACAAGGTACTCATTCTGTCACCTAGGGACAAGATATCTAAATTTTTACCCCAATCTATAGATTCAAAATCCAGTTCTGTTTCGATAACCCCAATGCAAACATTAAATCCTGATAGAGCGGCTTTAAAGCAATCCAACTTGTGTTCTTCTCCTATTTACTCTTATTTCCTCTCTAGTATTTATTTCATGTCAATCAGTTATTTCCAACGAGACATGCAATTAGCATAACGCAGAGACACGCTGAATGTACAACAGTGAAATGGATTGCACCGTCACCCCTACAACTGTGTTATATATTTTGCCTTTCTATACTGCAGTGCTTTTCAAAACCTTCCTCAGGGAACCCCAGCCAGTCTGTGTATATGAACTATTCCTAAACTAGCACACCTGATTCAGCTTGTCTGCTAATAACCAAGCCCTGGATTAGTGAATCCGGTGAGCTAGTTCAGCGGTGACAGCTAAATTATAGAACGTCTGGGGTTCCCCGGGGAGAGGGTTGAAAAACATTGCTGTACTGTACAAGTGTTGTGGCGATACCCCTCCCCCCACTCATCTTGTCCCTGTATCCCAGGTCCACCAGCATCAGGACCGGGGCGAGACGTTCCAGTGTGAACTTTGCCCTTTCACCTCCTCGCGCCACTTCAGCCTCAAGCTCCACATGCGCTGCCACCAGCACTTCCCCCGGTCCGAGTGCCCATCTGACGGCCTCGGGGTCAAGGAGGAGGCCACCACAGACACTGAGGGCGAGGGGTCGCTCATGGGCGACTACAACCCAAGGGTGTCCCCCCTCCAGTCGGATGGAGGAAACCAGAGCTCCCCCAGAGGCTCCAACCACCAGGTCCACATCAAAGAAGAGCCCCAGGAGAGGGAGCTGTCAGTGCTGTCGCCTTTCGCCTTCTGCAGGGAGCGGCTGGGCAGTAGTGCCAACTCCCTGGATCTCTCCATAGGGGGCGTCGGGTTGCGGTCTAGTCCCGGCGGTGCTTCGGCGGCTGCCCTCTTCAGCCCGGACATCACCACCAAGACTGCGACAGACCTGCTCATGAAGCTGTCAGGTAACCGTGATAACGGCGCCACAGGCGCTATCTGCTAAGCTGTTCTCTGGGTGATGATTTCTCAACAGGGTTCTGGGAAAGTTCGATTGCTGATCTCATGGTCGTACCGGGATTCTTTCCATGTTTCATTGGGAATGTCAATTAATGTCAGCTCATCAGTCTAATAACCCCCCCCAACCTGCGCATTTGACTCTAATAACCTCATCAACAGCAAAGATGCTACCGTTAGCTATAATAAGACCCGGCATCAGGTATGTTTAGATGCATCCCATAATGTTGTCATGGTGTCAGAGGATTAGTTGCTTGGAGACAATGGCTGAAGATTGATGAGGAGATGGGGTACACAGGGTTGGATGCCAAGGTCAAAGTGCATGCTGCCACTCCAAATTCCTAATGCCAGGTAATTAGATTGAGATCTTTAAATGAGGGATGCAGAGGTAGTAGAGGAACGAGGGAGGTGGTGGGAGTAGAAAACCCTCGGAACATTAGATTAATTAAAAATGTATGCATAATTCATAATTAAAAAATAATTCATAATTTGAAATGATTAGCGCCCCGAGCTCCTGCTCCGTGACCCCCGGCTAGGATGCGCTGCACCGGGGATTGACTGGGCATGCGTAGTTAACCCCCCTACGCTGATGCCCCCCTGAGTGCTGGTCGCACTTCCCTCCCAGACTTTGCAATCAAGCTGGGGGTGTCCCAGGGGAGATGGAGCCAAGATGGACTCCTCCAGCACAATGTCAGCCCAGCGCCCAGTGTCAGACGGGTGGCGGACATCTTAGCCAAGGGCAGCGTCGTTCAGGAGGAACAATAGAGCGGATTTCAAATACAGAAGGATGTATTTTTTGTTGTTGTAAGGACGGTAATGGACTTTAGTGGAAGGTATTTTAATTGAATTCCAGTTCTTTTGATTTAAGCAAGGTTTTTCACGGTCATCTCAGTGTAAGATGTTATGCTTGTCAGATTTTTAGAACTCTTAGCAGGGCAGTACAGGGGATAGGCACAGACGATGGACGGGCTGTGTTCTGGGGGCAGGGCGGGGTGGGGGGCAAAGGTGAGATTCTCAGGAGATCCTCCGGACTCCATTTCTTTTGACCTTCCTGCCAAGCTCGATGGACTGTGTACACGTGGCAGCTCATCTGTCCTGCTTTAACACTGATGTCTCAGTGATGCCTCCCATCCCACAAGGCTATAAGGGAAAGGGCGGGGGGCCAGATAAAAAGCGAGAGAGGGACAGATGAATAAAGAGAGCCGTAACGTGACAGCCAGGCAGCTAGATAAGAGCCACAGTGTCAGTTGCCTGATCTGACTGAATTCAGTCCCCAAGGCTTAAACAAGCTAGTGAACTCGACCCGACCTGTGACATAATAGACCTCACCATTTTTGGGGGGGCTGGCCCGCTTTTCCTCTGGGTGTTACGACTAGTCCCCTTTGATTTCCTGCTGGCACGGCGACGCTGACACAAGTGACAGCCACGACCAGTGTGATCCTCCACATTCTGATTTCAGAGATGAAACAACGACATTCCAGCGAGGCACTACGCCGAGCCACAGCTTCTCTCAGAGCCCTTTGGACGTGTGATAAAGCCATTTCCTGCCGCAATCCTGTTTGGCAATGACACAGGGAGAGCGACTGACCGTCAGTCAGCCAGACAGGAACCACCAGCCAGTCAGCCAGACGGGAACCACCAAACTATGGCATTTTATTCCCATCTTTACTCAACAGCACAATCTTGCAATTTGAGAGCATTTCTAATTAATATTACGTTTTAGATTTTGTAATAATATCGCACATAACCAGCCTGCATGAGAGGAGCAGGTTTGAAGCTGAGAGCAGGAAATCTGTCCAAGCAACAACATATCTGAGTGTAAGGATAAAGTTTGAGCAGAAGCACAGCAAATCCATATGCGAGCATTGGCTATTTGAGTGTGAGAGCAAGGTTTTGAAGGAAATAAAGATAGGAATAAAACTCCATAGGGAACCACCAGTCAGTCATCCAGACGGGAACCACCAGCCAGTCAGCCAGACATGAACCAGTCAGCCAGCAGGAACCCCTTTCATATTGGCCCTGGGCTCTTCTCTGCAGGCAGGATCCTCAACACACTATGTTTGCTGCCCTTGCACTCCACCTACCCTGGTATGTGTGTTTGTCAATGTACGTGTGTGTGCGTGCGTGCGTGCGTGCGTGCGTGTGTGCGTGCGTGCGTGTGTGCGTGCGTGCGTGCGTGCGTGTGTGCGTGTGTGCGTGCGTGTGTGCGTGCGTGTGTGCGTGTGTGTGTGCGTGTGTGTGTGTGTGTGTGCGCAGCCACTCGCCCAGCTGCCCCCTCCCTCCTCGTTTCTCTGGGAGAGCAAACAGAAGCCAGTTGTTAGTGGGGGAGCAGGCCAGCGTGACAGAGGTGGAAAGCTAATGAAGTTATTTGACGGACGGCCCCGTCCACAGAGCGAGAGGTGAGGCAGGCTGGACAAGCCTGTAGCGGGGAGACGGATGAGGCCAGGGGATGAGACTGTGGCTGGAGGAAAGCAGGACAGATAGCGGAGCGAGAGGGAGGGTGTTGAGAGTGTCTGGCTGCTAGCAGCTGTCAGAAGAGCGTGATAACAGACGTAGAACAACAAACACAAACCTACTACGACTATGAACACTAGTACTACTCTTACTACTATATTTGTAACACTTCTGCTACACACAGTATGCGTGGTATTCTACCCCCCTCCATTACAACGGTGTCAGTGACGGGATAAAGGCCAATTCTAGTGTTACTAGTTGATTTTTACTGGCTTTTGCATTTAGAATTGGGGCTATGTTTGTGTACAGGTGGTTGTTCAGAATGACGATCACTTCTTTCTCTGTGAAGGAGGTGGAACACGGATTACAGAAGCCCCTGTTGTCATTGTATGCAGGGTGGGAAATTAACTGTTTTGCCACTGGTGGATGCCCATATTTACCAGCCACCTAGATTTTTTACCAGACAATTTTTTTCCCCAATTCATATCTTTAAAGGAAACCGTACTAGAATCTTGTGAATTAATGAAATACATTTGTAAGATGAATGATTTTCAGAGCTAATCGGTGTAGTACTGGATAGTCCACTGATACTTTTTGAGAGGTGCAAAACATTTGTTTTAACACCTAACAAATGCAGTATTTGTAGAATATAAGAAATATTTGCAGAATCGGCATGTCATTTAATCTTCTAACAACCCGAAAAACATGTCTGGGATTATTAATAAAATAATCCAAGCCTTTGCTTAATTAGCTCCAATTCAAACTACAAGTAGACGCTTCATTGGAAATGGAACCAAATATAATACAACCTCAAATAAATAAACCATTTTGTGGTCAAATAAAATAGCTGATTAACAACAGATGAAGTTACCGGTACATGTAAATCAGTTATGTTTGCACATGAGATGTTGAACATGTACCATGAAAATAGTGCAACAATTGGCAGCCTGTTTTGTGGTGCGTGTGTGCTTGTGCATGTGATCTTCTCTGGTAAATGAGCGCCGCTCATCAGAATCCAATTATAATGCAGACTCAATTAACACACCCACCCTTGTTTTTACTTACAGCAGAATCATCCAATTGAGCGGTTTTCATTGACTTTGGCAGGTGACATGGTTACTTGTTTTAACTTAAAAAATGATATAATATAATCGTATTCTTTTTTTATCACATTCCTCATATCTTAAAATAAAGGCTAAACGTTTTCTCCTCGATATTTTCTAAATTATATTAATTTGGGCTACTGCTCCTAACCCGGCAGCGGGCCTTTTACTCTGTGGGAGCTAACTAGCGCATCTTCGTCTGTACTGCAGCTTAGGCTGAATGGATCACAGACTCTGCGAAAAACAATACAATATGCACCTCATCAAAAGTGCATCTTTGTTAATAAGTAATCGGGATTGTCAAACCACGTCCAATCTGAGACAAGTAATGTTTTATGTTAATTAATTATATTATTCGTTGTTGTTATTTTATTTGAGTGTTATTATTGTCATGATTAGTTATTGTTTTCCTGTATGTCTCAGTTGCCCAGAGCTTGGCAACATTTAGAGTTCTACGTTCAGGTCTCACAGGGCTTGCATACTAACTATGTCTAGAAGCTGTCCAGGAGTGGCTTGAGGTAAAGCTCAGTAGCTCAGAGTTTCAGTGCTACTAATGTCTTAGTGTTTGTAGTGTCCCAGACTGGAGAAATAAGAAAACATTAGATTAGGGTCCTAAATAATTGAGTGGTCTCCGTAACAAAGATTGGGAGAGTGGAAACACGCTGCTGTTTATAGAGCTGTGCAGACAGGTCACAAGAATAGAGGGGCTGAGCGTGTAAGCAGCGGCGTTCACAGCTTTGTTTTTGTTCTCGTGGAATATGGAGAGGGTGTGTGTGATTGTGTGAGAGTGCAAGTCTCCTGCAGTACACTGTGTGTGTTGTGTGTGTGGGGCTCACCAGGGCCACTGTGAAGCGTGCTGTCCCTGTCTGATCCAACATGACCTGAGCCCACTCCTAATTAGAGGACGTCCTTCCAGGTGCTGACCAGGTTATACTTAGCCTGCCCGCTGACATCCGACACACACACACACACACACATTTCACCACCAAACCTGCCCGCTGACAGGGTGACATTTCCAGCTGGTGGTTCCTCTGCGAACCCTTCGCTCCCTGACGTGAAGGTCAGTGTCCCCACATCGCAGGCCTCTCCCTCGTGGCTTTAGGCACCCTTTCCTGCCCTGTGGTTCTAAAAGCGGAGGGAACCAAACTCGTACATGGGTGGGTGAAAAACATAACTATGCAACTATGGATGAATAGAATGGGCGTCAGATGGCTCAGTGTTTGAGAAGTCAGACTTGTAGTTGGAAGTTTGCCGGTTCGATTCCCGACTGTGCCAAATGTGGTTGGGTCTTTTGGCAAGTTTCTACAGGGGGATGTCCCAGTACTTACTGAAATTCACTATGGATAAGAAAGTCTGCTAAGATGTAAAATAAAGTCACACTTTAGTAATCTTTTATTCTAATTTTGCCAACTTGTACATTCTGCTTTCCACATGCTCTGTGACAATACATTAACATGGGTGTTGAACTATACATTCTTTGCTGGCCAGTGACAAAACCAATCTGCGTTTGGCTGCAGTTGATATCCAGCCCCAGGTGCATCGCTCCGCTTCAGCGTCCCACCGCTATGAGATCCGGTCAATGCGTGGCCCCTGTCCTCTCGCGTTCGACCCTCCATCCCTCCGGCCGCGCATCGCCATTAATCAGATGGCCGGAGCTAACGCAGATTGATGACACGGGCAGGGGGGCGACGGCCCCACGGCAGGCCTGGGGCGGTTGGAGACGTTAGGTGTGACGGGAAGGTGAGATTGAGAGGGGCAGGTCTGTGCTGGGGCCCTGGGACACTGGACAGCAGAAGGCGTAAGAGTGATAACACCCTGTGTTTCCGTGGCAGATAGTAGAGAGAAAAAGATCCACGGAAGCACCAAGCCTACAGGCAACGTCGGTCCCTGTGTTCTTTTCTTGGCAGCGATCGGAAGTTGCTCCATGTCTAATTATTAATTATTCATCCAAGGCAGGATTAGATATGGCCCAGTTTCCCTTCAGACACACAAACACACACACTGAGGATGATCTGCCAACCTCTGTCCATAAGACTAGCAAACTCTGCTAATAGTTATTTCATGAAGGGAAAGTGTGAGGCTGGCCCACGTGCACTACACGGTGCACAGGATGTCTGCTCAATGACTCGCATGTGGGGGAGGTACTTTGTGACGTTGTCGTGTGCGTTTATGCAAGCCCGACTTTTTCGGTGACACGGCAGGGTGTAACGCAAAGCTTTTTGTATTGTGTGTGTGCGAGGGAAACAGAGAGACAAAGTGAGAGGGAGAGAAACAGGGAGAGTGAGGGAAAGGAGAAGATATGTGTGGAGATGCCCTGCAGACCTTGAGAGAACATGAGGTCCAACCCTCTGTCTTCCTGCAGCAAGATTCACTCTTCACCCATAGCGTCTAAATCCCTCTGAACACCACAGATCACTAAGGCTACTTTCACTGTATCTTACCGTCAAAAATACTGTCAAAAGATTTATTGCGATTGGTCATCATTATGTGTGTATTGCGGTATGATTGTTATTTCATATAGCTTGTTAATGAGTGAAAACAAAAAGTAAAAGTTACAATTTAAGAGTATCCCCAAAAGGTTTATTTTTTCAACTTTTTGTCAGAGAAAACCATTTTTTTTTGGTATAGATTTTTTTCCCATAATTGATTTGCTCTACCTGCTATTTCAGTCCATGCTGTAGAAGCATCGTGCAAAGGTACTTCATTGTGTGTCTGTAGCCGGACTCTGCTTGCGTGTGATTGATTAAAACAGAGAAGTGGTTATGCAGACACACAGCTATGTGCTGTACCATGTGACCTGTTCTCTGTTTTTGCTGGGGTCACGTGATCAGCTGCCATATGGAGGAAACCCATGTTGGCCCTGGCTCCTCCCTCAGCATCCACATGGTGTTGTTCCACAAACCGTTGAGTGTCTCCCCCGGGCAGCCCTAAGGGGCCTCCCCAGCCACCTCCTTGTTCTCCCTGGTTCCTCCAACCCTCTCCCACTGGGAAAGATCGAATGCTCTGAACGTAGAGGAGTGTTGCCCTGGCCGGTACCTCATGAAAGTGCTGGCTTCTTCCAATGAGCTACGCCCTTCTACTGCGCTACGCCCTTCTACTGCGCTACGCCCTTCTACTGCGCTACGCCCTTCTACTGCGCTACGCCCTTCTACTGCGCTACGCCCTTCTACTGCGCTACGCCCTTCTACTGGGCTACGCCCTTCTACTGGGCTATGCCCTTCTACTGGGCTACACCCTTCTACTGGGCTACGCCCTTCTACTGGGCTATGCCCTTCTACTGGGCTACGCCCTTCTACTGCGCTACGCCCTTCTACTGCGCTACGCCCTTCTACTGGGCTACGCCCTTCTACTGGGCTATGCCCTTCTACTGGGCTACGCCCTTCTACTGGGCTATGCACTTCTACTGGGCTATGCCCTTCTACTGCGCTATGCCCTTCTACTGGGCTACGCCCTTCTACTGCGCTATGCCCTTCTACTGCGCTACGCCCTTCTACTGAGCTACGCTCTTCTACTGCGCTACGCCCTTCTACTACGCTATGCCCTTCTACTGCGCTACGCCCTTCTACTGCGCTACGCCCTTCTACTTCGCTCTGCGCTACGCCCTTCTACTGAGCTACGCTCTTCTACTGCGCTACTCCCTTCTACTACGCTACGCCCTTTTACTGGGTTGGTAGTTTACAATGTTTTTGTTTTACATATATGTAGCCCTCGTTCCACCTGCTGTCGTGCCCTTCTGAACAGGAGTGTGAGTGACAATGTTGTCATGGTTCTAAAAGGTTTCGCTTGAACCAAAATTTGAACACCACCCACACACCTGCTGGCACATAGTCCCATGAAAGACCGTAGAACCATCTTCTCTCTCTCCCCACCCACCCTCACCCTCTCTAATCTCCTGTCTCTCCTCCCCCCTTGTGTAGCGGCCAACCAGAAGGAGGCCCTGAAGGCTCCACAGCCCTTCCATCTGAAGCAGGAGCCTCAGGCCGAGGAGGAGGAAGACCAGGTGGAGGAGGAAGGGCGGAGGAGCCCACAGAGCCAGCCTAGCTACACCTCCTTCTGCCAGGAGCTGGGACCGATGCTGGGAACCACGGGGCCATCCGGGGTCACAGAAAGTGGGGTCCATGGGGGGCCCGTAATGGGACGGGAAGGAAGCCCCATGGGAAACAAGAGCAGTCTGCTCAGCCAGGACATCAACGTCAAGGTGGCGTCCGAACTGCTAATGAAGCTCTCAGGTAAGGGTAGATGTGGGGACTGGGTAGGTTACGTGTTTAATCATTGCTTGTGTCAGTTACAACGTGTTGCTGTTACGGTTAAATGCTTAGTTACAATTTCCATCCCTAGCGATTGTGTAGTCTTATGACTTCTGGGTAGAAACTGTCCTTCAGTCTGTTATGTGTGTGTGTGTGTGTGTTGATGCTCCGGTATCGCTTACTTTGTGGCTTTAGATTGAACAGTTTATTGATTGGGTGACTAGGGTCTTTTACCGTCACCATGTGATGTTAAAGGTCCTGGATAGGGTTTTGCTTGGTCCCTGTGATGATCTGGTGCTCTGTGGTGCTCTGTGGTGCTCTGTGGTGCTCTGTGGTGCTCTGTGGTGCTCTGTGGTGCTCTGTGGTGCTCTGTGTTCCTGCTCATTGGTGTTCTGTACCAGGTGGTGATGCAGCCAATCAAGATGCTCTCCACGTTAGAACTTGATGAGGATCTTTGCGTTCATGCCGCTCATACGTGCTTTTTTCAGGAGCAAAGAGTGTGTTTGGATTTTAATGACCCAATACATGCTTTTTCCTAGTCAGTTTCCTCCTTCAAAAATACAAGAGCAATTAAGAAGACAGGTTATCCGTTTTACATCACAATGATGATGATGTGGGCAGTGTTGTTTCCTACTAAGTGTTTAACCACTTTCGTGAAGTCTGAATGTAAATTTGAGGAAAAAGGTTTGTTTCTACTTGCCTCGTCCTCGCCTGTCTGTAGAAGGTTAATAACAATTTGATATTGACATCCTCTGCATCAAAGAGCCTGGCAGCTATACTTACTGGGGCTTTCCTCCTGGTTCTAGGGATTATTAGCTTGATAGCCTAATCAGTTGACTTTGGGAATAATGAATATGTTTGTATACACATTTGTACATCAAGACATGGGCAGGTTTCGCTCTCCAGAATTCCACTGATAGAGGGGCAGATGGCTCAGTGGTTAAGGAATCAGACTTGGAGTCAGAAGGTTGCCGGTTCAATTCCTGACTGTGCCAAATGTAGCTGTGTCCTTGAAAAGGCACTTAGCCCTAAGTTGATCCAGGGGTACAGTATCTCACAAAAGTGAGTACTCCCTCACATTTCTGTAAATATTTTATTATAACTACTCATGTGACAACACCAAAGAAATTACACTTTTCTACAATTTAAAGTAGTGAGTGTACAGCTTGTATAACAGTGTACATTTGCTGTCCCCTCAAAATAACTCAACACGAAGCTATTAAGGTTTAATTAGCTGGCAACAAAAGTAAGTACACCCCTTAATGAAAATGTCCAAATTGGGCAAAAGTGTCAATATTTTGTGTGGCCACCATTATTTTCCAGCACTCCATCTTGGGCATGGAGTTCATCAGAGCTTCACAGGTTGCCACTGGAGTCCTCTTCCACTCCTCCATGATGACATCACAGAGCTGGTGGATGTTAGAGACCTTGCGATCCTCCACCTTCTGTTTGAGGATGCCCCACAGATGCTCAATAGGGTTTAGGTCTGGAGGCATGCTTGGCCAGTCCATCACCTTTACCAGCTTCTTTAGCTAGGCAGTGGTCATCTTGGAGCTGTGTTTGGCTCTGTACTTCAATATGTCACAGTACATGTTGGCATTCATGGTTCCCTCAATGAACTGTAGCTCCCCAGTGCCGGCAGCACTCATGTAGGCCCAGACCATGACACTCCCACCACCATGCTTCACTGTAGGCAAGACACACTTGTCTTTGTACTCTTCACATGGTTGCTGCCACACACGCTTGACACCATCTGAACCAAATAAGTTGATCTTTGTCTCATCAGACCACAGGACATGGTTCCAGTAATCCATGTCCTTAGTCAGGTTGTCTTCAGCAAACTGTTCGTATGCTTTCTTGTGCATCATCTTTAGAAGAGGATTTCTTCTGGGATGACAGCCATGCAGACCAATTTGATGCAGTGTGCGGCGTATGGTCTGAGCACTGATGTAAAAAAAACATGTTAATCAAAGATTGCACAGAAAGACTTGTCCACACTCTACTGCACTGTGTGTTCTATGCGGTATGGTTACTGTGCATTAATACAGCCAATAGGAACTCTGCAGTGTATCTAGAAGCCAAAGGTTACCCAGCTTACTACCATAAAAGGATACGGGTAAAAGCATTGTATCTTTAGTCTTAAGACTACCCATAGCAACGTAAGAAAGGGAGTTGGTAGGAGGTGAGCTAAAGGTGAAAACCACTGTACTGTGAAATGTTTATATCTCTTTCACCAAGGCCCAGCGCTCTATTTTGGACTCTAAGCTTTTGTGTCCTCCCATGGCAATATCCAGGTCACACTACTTTCTTGACCCTTCCATCTTCTCACTCTGGCTCGCTGTCTTTTTCTCCCTTTTGCGTTCAGCGCTCATCTTTTCCATAGCTCTCTCCTGTGTTCTCTCTCTCTCTCTCTCTCTCTCTCTCTCTCTCTCTCTCTCTCTCTCTCTCTCTCTCTCTCTCTCTCTCTCTGTTTTCTTCCTTCCTTTTTCGTTCCCTCCTGCCTTTCACTACACATTTTCGGCAGCGTATGTGCAAGGGGGGTCAATTATTTTTCATGTTGCTCAGTCAATATATTTTTCCCGTCCTGTGAAGTCCCGCCGTCCGAAACAGCCCAATCGATGGCTGCCAAGCCCGTCTTCACCGGCGCACTACACCGACGTCCCCCCCGCCCTATGAAACATAGGCAGTTGAAGGAAGAAAGAAATAAATTTTTTAAGCACATTTTGTGTTGTGTCAGTACAGCTCGTGTAAAAAACAGCATCTCATCTTCACCTTTGTAATTCTGATGGTAGGGTTTGTGAAGATGCCCATAATGCACTAGGCCACCCAGAGTCATTGGTCCTTTTAAAACACTGGCTCTGTTAAAGGTGAATGTGACTCTGGACCACAACATTATGATGTTTGTTTCTAACATAGTGGCAGGCTTGCTTTTTTCTACAGTGAATTGAAAGGCAACACCTTGCCAAAATAGATATTTATTTATTTTTATTATTTTTCCCAATTTTTCTGCCTTGTCAGCAGCTTCGCAATTCCTTGGACATATGCGGGATGGTGAAGGGTGCTCACATGGTTCATCCAACCTTCGCTAAGCCGGACGATTCTTTTCGCACTGTTCACTCAAAACGGAAGCCTTTAATCAGATCTTGGACAACATGATTACATTCACCAACTATACTTCCATGATTGAATTTACAGGTGACGGCGTGACTTATAAGTTGGACCAATCAACGTAGACCTAGGGAAAAGGGAAAAGGGGAAGCCCCTGCCCTCAAGTAGGAACTGAAAGAGTTACAGGAACTGCGGTACGAGCAACAAATTGGTCCAGTTGGTACACGAGAAATAAAGGGACCTTAAAGGAACCTTATGTTCTAGGAACTGCAAAAATCCCTTCGGTCAGAATGCGGCTTATACTAAGGTCCACACATGTATACAAAGACATAAGAAATTGACCATGTGGGGACATTTTTTAAGTCAACTGTTAGGGAATTGCGATTTATGGCTCAGAGGTTTAAGGAAAAACGTACTATTGGGCATAGTGTTAGAATTGGGGTTACTATTAGGTTTAGGCGTTGCCAGTTAGGGTTAGGGTTAAGCATTATTGAAAGGTTAATTTTAGACACTAAATATGGGTTACTGAGGTTAAGGTTAGAGTTAGGGTAAGGGAATGGTTAAGCTCAAGGTTAGTGTTAGGGTCAGGGTTAGGTTTAGGGCTAGGAAAGAGGGAACATAGATTTTTAGGTCAAAATTACTTCTCTACCCCATGTTTTGTTTATTGTGTGATTCCATGCTCTGTAAGTGAACGTGTGTATGTAGAAAGAAACGTGTGTGTGTTTATTTATGTGTGTTTGTGAATCCCTTCAGATAGACACTCTACTAACACACCAGCTGCTACTGTTCTGCTTTTGTCCTGGTTTCCTTTCGATTTTGTTCTGGTATAGTACCGGGTCTGTTCTGGTTAGTCCTGGAAGCTCGGTTTTCACACTGACTCCTACTGAGTGCGTGGGAGCGTGTGGGGATCACACACACACACACACACACACACACACACACACACACACACACACACACACACAC